>BLKR01003174.1:0-157536 GCA_011170035.1 Teleogryllus occipitalis | reverse complement strand
TGATGAGGAAATGGAAGGGAAAAACGGATTTACGAGGTTCGATAGTTAGCATAACGGTAAACATTTGGGTACAGGAGAAACGATACTGTAATATACCAAAGGACCTTATAAAAGATCAAGTCAAAGAACGTTATAAAAAAAGAGCCAGTTACAAGTTTCCGGCAAATCCACGTATAGATAATATTAAAAATACAGGAGGCAGAAAGAACAATGGCAAAAAAGGAAGAACGAGACCGGGGGACCCCGAGTAGAGACACCAAGAATTGAATTTTGGGGTGGTGAGTGGGTGATATTTCGGTGAGATATCTTGATGGAAGTTGCGGAGTATAATAGCTCCAAAAGGAGAGGAAATATGGTCGATGGATGCTAAACGTGAAGTGGACGAGGGAAGGACCATCGTGTCGCAGGGACACGCGAAGGCGCTGCGCAGGAGGAATACGAAGATTGGTAACGTTCGAAGAAAGAAAAAAGGAAGCAAAGCATCGATTTAAACAGATTTTAGTTAGCTTCCAAAAATATTTTAAGATAATTTGTTGATTTTCATGCCGCGTATTTGAATAAATATTATGTTCATTCTTTTTGTTATAAAAGAAAAAGGCTAATTACTGAGTTAAGGATTACGGGCAATACCAACCCAACTGACGGGGAAAATATGTTCTTCTTCATATGAACGGACCGTCACCGTGAAGGTCAGATTGAATTAGAGTCAGACCCATATGTATTAAAGTTATGTCAGTGGCATTGGCAACTTGAGGCAGAGAAATCATAAGGACAATATTATTCGGATACCTAAAAAAAACCTATCTCAATACAAAGAATTAACTCTTTGGGGTAAGAATCTAATATAAGATACTTCTAAAGGGAGTAAGAAACCACCCGAAACCAAATAGGCGCCTCGAATCAGCCCAGCCTAACCACGCGTCATCCCAGTGCTTTTCAGCCGCCGCCTCGCGTGGGGTCGCGCGCTGCTAATATGCGCTTCCGACGGACGGCGCGACTGTCGCGACAGCTCGGAATGCTGGCTCCGCGTCGGCTGGCGGGCGGGGCATTCCAAGCAAGCGGGAGGCCAGCCGCCCCGAAATCACACCACGCGCCACCTCGGGCTCCCCACGACGCCGGCAGGATTTTCGACATTAGCTTTTCAGCTACGTCGATTTCAGTCGGTCTGGAGGAGAAATCTGGCGGCCGGCTGCTCGGATCGGGAGTTTTCCGTGGTTTCTCCGATCAATCCCAGGCGAATGCCGGAGCACTACCCTAACAAACGGACCTCGGAGCGCGCGCGATCTTTCCTTCCTCTTCCTTGTTCTATCCTCACCCCTTTACATACACACTTAAACTAACATGCACTACACTACTACAAATGACGGGAGACCAGTTGGGGACTTGAAACTTGTCCCGGCTGTGGCGGTGCCCCGCGGGTGGGAGATACCTGGTTGAGAAAAAACCCGTTAGCAGACGGTAGGTCGGAACCGGATCTGGCCATCCAGCGGGGTAGTCCACCGCCACCTCCCGAGCAAAAAACGCACTACACTTACGGGACTAATGACCACAGTAGTTGACGCGCCCGGAATCACAATCAAGCAATCAAATGGAGCGAGTAATCAAATTTAGACTCTCCGCCCTGAAATCACACCACGTGCCACCTCGGGCTCCCCGTACTACCCCACTCCACCCCGCTCTGCCACGACCCTTCCCTCCACGCTACGCCACGCCCTGCGTCGTGTTCTCTTTGTACAGCCTTCTTTTGTTGGGAAACAAAAGCGCAGCGAGCCTTCCGCTGGGATCCCGGTGTGTGCCTCCGGGCAGCCCGCCTGAGACGGCGTTTAAAGAGACGGAAATACGTGGGCAGCTTACGTCAGAGGTACGGGCCGGAATGTGAGGCTGTCGATTAATTAAAAATCGCCGTTTTGGTAGCAGCATTACAATACTTTCTCTATAAGACAAGTAGATAGTAAAATGAAATAAGTATGCTTATTACAGTTACTTGTTGAGTAAAAAAATCTCCAACTGCTTTTTAATTACACTTTTTTTCACGTGAAATACAAAGCCATTCTAATTATTCACTACTAAGAATTCATACAATGTTTTGTTAATACCAAATGGGATTTTCAGTTTTGGATAATGAAGAATGACTATATTAACTATGTGTCTTTCACGAACATAAAAAGCGAGCATATCATTCTTAACCTTTCGAACTTCATTAAAGGTGGCAATACTTAAGTAGAAGGAGAAACATTCATATGCACTACTGATATTATCAAAATACAAGTTTGTTTTTTTATTTCAAGCTTTTCTGGTGAAGACGTATGTGCAATATTATGTGAGCGAACATAATCAATTTTCCACAATTGAATATAATAATTGTATTCAAGGAGGGGATATGAATTATTCATATAAACGTTATGATAGAAAGTTACCACGTTTTATAACCCCATTGGCAACCTCGAAAAATACATGAAACTGTTCCATGAGAAAAAAACAGGCCGAATCAAAACTTTTGAAAAAATAGGTGCGCTCCATTGTATAGGAACATTTTCATTCAGATCCTGTGTTCTACGTGGATGCAAAGATCTCTGTGGGGTCCTATCATCACCATATCGTGTTGCATGGTCGCTGAAGGTGGACAGGATGGCACACTTTCTGGCAAATAGGAGGCGTTTTATTTCAAAGTTCCACAAAATGCGAAATGAAGCTTGTCTTGGAGGGCGATTCCCCTTGAGATTACGTGGTGCACATTGATGTTAAATTCTATTGCCTGAAAAAATCCTTTTAAAAAAAAAACGAATTAGGTATTAACTAAGTATAATTCTATTTCCTGATTTTGAGATTTGTCGCGGGATCAGATATTTCTGAATTACAGAAGACTGAAGAATCAAAACGGGGTGGCATGGGGTGGGGAATTTACAAAAAGAATTTAGATGTTGGTACATGAAATTTGCGTCTTTTCCTTGAGTTAACGTTATTTTCTTGCTGCTTTGACGTGTACGTTATTTAAAAGTAGCAAAATATTATTGTCCTTCAAGTGAAATGAAAATTCAGCATTGTGCCCTTCAAGACTACATTAATGTCTAAAAAAGGCTTTCGATTCAAATATATTTGTAGTAAATCATTTAATAATACGTGCAGCAATGCTTACTAACTATAGAAGAGCTTTGTGCCATGGAATTATGAATGAAAGGCGACAGTGTGCTCAAGACGGGTCGGATTATTTCAACCTGCACTAGTTGATTTCCAACGCGAAGGAACATTATTGCAGCAGATGTACACACACACACACACACACACACACACACACACACACACACACACACACACACACACACATCGCACAAAAACATCACACAACACAGCACACACACACAGTGTTAGTGGGCGAGCGACAAGCACCAAAGCGCCGCCACAAAACAGCGCAGGATGGGAAAATATCATCTCTCAATTTTATCCTAATTAAAATATCGATGTTTTTTGTGAATGTTTTCATCGATATCGAAACAAAATTGGTGATGTATTGAAATAACGATGTATCGATGTTTTGATAAAATTTGCCATCCCTAGACACGACCGGACTGGATTGGCTCCCACAATGCAATGTAGTGCGCGGCAAGACGCCACGTGACTCGCACGGACGGGGGAGATGTAGTTCATCATTATTACGAAGACAATATAGGATGTAACACGCAGATATGCCTTTACAGGGAAAAAGAGCACACTCTCTCATAGATGTATTCAATTTTGTATAAATATTTTCAGTGGCGGCGAAACGTACCATAAAACTCACGACGGGAGTTTACAGTTTTCCTCGTGTTTCCTTATCAAATGCACCATAAATTCAATTCCATAACTTTCTACCCAACTGGGAAAAAAAATGATTTAGGAACAATCTTATGACAGAATTGAAAAAGCTCATACGCAAGGAAACGTTTGGTGTGTAGTAGCGTTTCCTGTCGTAAGTCATGGTAGGAATCGGATTAATTGTTGAATCGTAAACGACGAAAATGAAAGTGGTATCCCAGTATCTTTTCTACTACCAGTCCCTCCTAACATCCCAATAGTTGTCCCAATCGGTTATTGAGAATTAAAGACATGCATTGTCAAAAAATATCTGAGAATTTTCCCATTTTCTGAGGCATTCAGGTATCTCTCCCCCCGTTTTTCTCTGATATTATTAATACATACTCTGCCATTACAACACCTTGCCCGCGTCTGGAAATTGTGACTGCTCGGCTTGTCAACATCTTGGGTAATCGCAGTCCGTAGGAGGGTGATTGGAGGTGGTATGTTCGAACCTGTCGCTAGTGACTCAACCATCTATAGATTAACAGTAGCTATTTGTAAACGTATACGCAGCTTTTAAATAATTATTTGTAAATAGTTAAAAGAAAAGTATTGAATATTTGCTCAAGAGAAACAATGTTTACAGCTAAATTTAGTTAGTAACATGATTTTTCATTTTTATAAATTGCATTTTTCAAATTTGGAAAAGCAATTTTTTGAGTAATTTTGATTTTTTGCGACTTGTGTTCAACGTATATTTTAAATGGAATAGTCCTCTAAGGACGCGCAGCGAACCCTGAAAACTGCATTGCAATAACTTAAGTCGTTCAAAAACTGCAGGAGGTGTTACAGTTACGTGATTCATCCTGTATAATGCATTGGCAAACATTTGTTCTTTATAATTTTAAAAGACCAAACATAGCAGTGACAATTATTGTACTCCAGCTTCGATCAGGTTTTTTGTCCAGTTTTCATTGATTCATTGAGCAAATGCTGTGATGTTGCTTGCTTTGCTTCTGGACATAAATGAGGTTGTTTATGTGCACGTTTTGTTGATAACTAGGTCGAGTTTAGTCGCAGTCTGTAGGAGAATTACAGCGGCCGGCTGCTCGGGTTGTTAGTTTTCCGTTGTTTTTCTGTTCGACACTAGGAGAATGCCGGAGCAATACCCTAACAAACTGAATACCGTGCGCAATGTTTCCTTCTCCTTCCTTGTCCCATCCTCATTGGTTATATACATACACACACACACATACACACAAACACACTGACATGCACTATACTCCGACACTTCACGGGAGACCAGTTGATAACTTAGAACTTGCCTCGGCTGGGGCGGTGCTCCGCTGGTGGAAGATACCTGGTTCAGGAAAACCCCCGCAAGCCAACTTGTAGGTCGGCGCTGGATCACGCTGTCCATCGGGGAAAGATCACAGTATTCTCCCAAAACATATACTACACTTACGGGACTAGAGCCAGTAGCAGTTAACGCACCCGCAAACACTAATAACAAAATCAAACCACTCAGCTGTGTGTAGCAAAACACGGGACACGGATTGTGGAGCGCAAGGAAACGTGCGCAGATTCTACTCGCCCCCGTACTTCATACTTTTTTTTTTTTTTTCGAAAAATAAATGAAGGCGCGTGAGCGCAGCATATTGGTTGGCGGCGCGGCGCGGCGCGGCGTCGAGGGTCGGCGTACACGGAGTGGAATCGATAGCGGACGCGCGGCGCCGGAGGCCCGTCGCCTGTCAGTCGGAGGGCGCGCCGTTTCGTGCTGTCGGACGGTGAAGCGGGCGGCCCAATTAATTGAATGCAGCGAAAGATAAGCGCTGCAGTTTCCGTTTTGCGGAATTGCGGAAACAATCGTGGACACGGCGCGCGCTGCCGGATCCGGAACGGCATCGAACGATTCCGGTCGATTTCCAAAACGCGAGTGTGAAATGAGTTTCACATGTTGCTCGTTACAACGTTTCATACAGGGTACTCGTGAAGTATTGAAGCTTTGAGAGAGCTCTTGTAATAATGAGCTTCATGTGCTGTTTTTCCGCTGATGGGTAGCGAAAGAGAGAATGATACACCCTCTGATCTTAATGATTGTGATTTGACATTATCATTGGAATTTAATATACTTGAAAACGAGAGAATTAATTGTGAATTGACCAGCTTAGATGGCTTATGGCAGCAACTGATGTCATTCCAGTGCCAATGATCGGGAGGTCATAGGGTTCGATACCCGACGGTGCACAGAGGGATGAATGGCAAATCGAGACGGAACCATTGGACTGTATAATTCTAAACAATATGTTACAAGTATTGTATCGCAGCTTCTGGGGCAATGACCCCCATCTCGATCAGGTTTTTCGTCCAGTTTCCCTGATCCATTGAGCAAATGCTGAGATGGCCTCCTGTTTTGCTTCTGGTCATAAATGTAACTTCATTATCTGTACATGTCTTCTAGAATTCAATGGGAAACACAGTTATTCAATTTATCGTTTCCATGTTGTCGCGGCAGGAAATATTATTCCTGGACGAAGGACATCATGTATAAGTGCCCAAAATTTATTGCTTATTTATCCTTGAAAGTAGATTTTATTATATGGGGAGTGGTTTGTTTCCTTCTCCATTCAAAATTCAAGTAGTGTGTGACTTAGTGTAGGGATCACAGAATTTTGAAATTGTGCACTGAATTCACTTCTCCCCATAGCACGTTATACGCAGTTTTAACTGTTTTTTTTGACGTAAAATAAATAAATATATAAATAAACCAGACTCGCCCTCCCCAACATTTTAATACCCGCCTTTTGTATCAGTAGATACGAAGGTCAATGTTGGCAAAATGAAATGTAAGAGCGGGTTTATTTTTTCGGCTGACGTTGCTACCTTGCGAGGGTTGTTTTGTCTAATTTCAAAGAAAGTTCTGCGTGAGTTTGACTCACGGCAGACGCTTGAAGAACCACGTGTGCTCAGTTCTGAATGAAAGGCGAATGCGAAGCTGTTTGACATGGAAGCTATTCAGTCAATTAAATACTTAACTCCATCAGTGATATAAATTTAATTCATCGCTTTTCTTCGTGTAAAACAAGCTGTGAAGTAGAAGTGACGCGCGGACGAAATTGTACATTTTTCCGACTTTCCAGTACATTTTAACTATGTGGAACTAGAATTACAATGACAAATACATCGTTAAATACTGTGTATGTGTACGTTACGGTCCAAAAGGTTCCACGTTTAACTACTTCCAGATAAGAAAATTGCGCTATATTTTATACCACGGTCGGCATCCAGTAGTCATCCACCGCAATCTGTTTTAAAAAGATGCGCCCAAGAAAGGAGACATCGAAGCTGAGATAATGTCTTTTCTGAAGGAAACGATAAGTTTTATTGAATGGAACAAAGAACGGAGAAATACCTCAAAGATATTTTGAAAGTGTTTCATGCCAACTTTTGAAGTAGGTGGAGAGAATGCCGCTCATTTCATTAAAAGTCTCAGGGTAGCTGGATCTTGGAAATTTCTCGAAATGGTATGTACGGAAATGAAACTTTCAGAATGATTGAAAATTGTGAACACAATGAGACGGTGATTGCAAACATCCGGTCGAAGAGATGCTGCCAACATCATGAGAAGACTGCAATTTCTACCAGATAAACAAAAATAAATAAAAATACATGTTAGAAACCATAACCTTTTCCAATCCTTTTTGTGATCAATTTGGTATTTATGGTTGAAAATAACTCTCCAAAGCGACAATAGAACTGAAGCAAAGAGTTGTAATTGCAATGTATATCCCTTACTAATAATAGTTATGGTTTATTGGAGAGCGTAGAAAGACATATGGAATCAATTTTGGCTCATGATGCTGCACTCGTTTTTTCTGTGACTTCTTGGGTCGGGCAGTAATATACTTCTCCGATGATTCTTCTGTGATGGTGACGTCATGATGTCCTCGATACTTTTCTCGCGCAACACGCTGTAGCTTCCCATTAGAACTCCAACGAAGTTGAACCCAGCTTCAAATAATCTCGTGGTGATGGATTTGGATTTTCAAATTCTCGTGAAATGGATTTTCCACCAAAACCCATACCTACCATGAATTTAAGATTTAAGCTAAATAGGCAAAAGAGTGTGAAAAACAAAATTAGCTTTAGTTTCGTTTCTGTTCCGTGTAAAGTTCGAAGCCCCTTACGTGATACTGTTAAAGGCTACTTGCGTGATGTAATTTAAATATAATATATTTCATTATAATTTCAGAGATTTATGCACCATTATATCTGAATATGATGGTACAATTAAGATTTAAGTACAATATACCTCTTTCTGAGCACTTTCAGATGCAAATAGGTATCTTGCGTGATGTCGTTTTATTCTTGAATAGAGCACTTGCATAGAGTACCGTTCACATCTGTGTTCAACTGGAACATGGACGTCTACCTCGAGCCAGAATTGAGCGCGAGAGTCTAATACCTGGGTCGAGCGAGAGAGTCTAATGACTGGGTCGAGCTTGACAGACTAATGATGGGTCGAGCAGAAGAGTCTACACTGTCAGACATTTCTGCATTACTTTTAATGTAAACGTACATGAAAGTAATTTTCATGTACGTAAATTAAATTTAATGTATGTGTACAATTAAATTTAATGCACACAAGTAAGTTAAGTTAACAGTCGTACATTAAATCAACATTCATTTTCATTGAAGCATTAAAGTTAATGTACCGGTACATTAAACATTAAATTTCATATATTGTCGTACATTAAATCTACATTAAATTTAATGTAATTTCTGACAGTGTACCTGTAGGTTCGAGCAGGAGGTTTGAGAGAGTGGGGCGAGCGAGTCGAGCAGGAGGGTTGAGAGTGGGGCGGGCGTTGTGGCGGCGCTGGGGGCGGTGGGAGGGGCGACCGCTGGCGCGGCTGCGGAGGCGGTCGCGCAGTGTAAATACTGCACAGGCCTCCGATCGATGTTCTGGCCGGCCTTGCGGAGACCGCCTCTCTCCTCCTCCCCCTCCCCCCTCCCCGAGCTCCGCCACGCTTCACCGCGCCGACCGCCTCATCTCGGCCCCCTACGACTCCCCCCGCCTGCCCAGTTTCCTCCCCCACCCGCTCCCTACGCCTGGCCAGTCGACAGGACGGCAAAGCCTTAAGTCCCCCTCACCCCCGCTGCCTGCCGCCATCGCCTCGCCCACGGTTACTGGGCTGACTTACACTGCTACTGGTTATGAAAAGAGACCCATGATTAACCCAGTCCAAGGTACTTTATTTAAGATAATATCACGACTACATGAAAATTCACCCCTGAAATTTTCAAGTGCATGATAAATCTACACAAAACGATTCCACGAATATTTAAAGTAGTCAAATAATAACTATATAATGAAAATTATCTTACTATATTATTAAATTATATTTCTACAACTATTAGAAGTTCTTTTCTTTCTTTCTTTCTTTCTTTCTTTCTTTCTTTCTTTCTTTCTTTCTTTCTTTCTTTCTTTCTTTCTTTTTTCTCTCTTTCTTTCCTTCCTTCTTTCTTTCCTTCCTTCTTTCTTTTTTTTAACATTTCAATATTCTATAATGACACTTCGACAATGAGAATCGTTTAGAGTACTCAGCGAGATAAGTTACCAGTTATAATTGTAAAGCCGATGCAGCTCTTCACTGAATCATTTTCCCATCTCCAGGGTTGCTTCTTCTCCGAAGCTTTGCTTGCACGGCATTTTGCATGCGAACGTGCCTTATGGTTCATTTGGAAGTAATAGTACTGTAATTCGAGGGAGTGATATTGTAATGGAAAATTTGTTCGTTTCAATTAAATGAAAATTTTTATTACAATGCTCGGTGTACTAATACAGCGTTTTGTTATAATAATTTCATCACTAAACTTAAACACCCCTACGTTTCATCTGTAAAATAGAACAATTCCTAACTCAACATTTCTTTGGTCGTCATTAAAATAAAGGTTTACTAATTATTTCTAAACAAACATTATATAACTTAATGGCAATAATTAATATATTTTTACTTAAGTTAAAGTTAATTATTTGTAAAATTCCTTTTCTGGGTGAACACATCGTGAAGAATGAAGTATCAAAAAACCAAGTGTTGTAAGTGAATTTTATTTTGAAATTTCAAAGTCAAAAATACATTTTTCTTAACAATGGCAATCTTAAAAATGGCAATTAGTTCCGAAATATTGCATTTTCTTGCACCATCGACATTTGATAAGTAATTGATCATGAAGTATTGCTTTTGAATTAAAACATAAGTAAATATTAATTATCTGTTTTAGTGTAGGGCCTCCCGAGCCTCGTAATTTACATTCCTTTTTATGATCCATGTATAAACAAGTATACCTTTATTGAAGTTTTTAAGAACAAATATATAAATTCTTAACTCACTCGTATTTAAACTCAGGAAAACCCAACCACTATTGATGTTATTTCTTTCGAAGCCTTACTCCTCGATTTAATTAAGCAAATTTCTAAACTTGTGTAATGTTTTCAAAATAAAAAAGAGCAACATTGCACTATCGCCTCCTCGAAGGCCGCCCAGCTTTCTCTACATGTAGCCTTGCCTCCTCATTCGGGAGGTCCTAGGTTCGAGTCCCGACGGCAGCAGGATTTTCGACACTAACTTTTCAGCTAGGTCAAATTCAGTCGCTGTCTGGAGGAGAATTCTGGCGGCCGGCTGCTCTGATTGGTAGTTTTCCGTGGTTTCTCCGATCAACACCAGGCGAATGCCGGAGCAGTACCCTAACAAACGAGCCACGGACCGCGCGCGATCTTTCCTTCCCCCTCCATGTCCTATCCTCACCCCTTACACACACACACAGACACGCACTCACTAACATGCACTACTCTACCACATATGCCGGGGCCCGGTCGGGGACCTAAAGCTTGCCCCGACTGGGGCGGTGCTCCGCTAGTGGAGATACCTTGTTGGGAAAATCCCGTTAGCCGACGGTAGGTCGGCGCCGGATCTATCCATCCAGTGGGGGAATATCACCAACACCTCCCGATCAAAAACATGCATTACACTTACGTAACTAATGACCATAGCAGTTGACGCGCCCGGAATCACTAACAATCAATCTATCAATCAATTAATTAATCAATAAATATAAAAAACCGATGGTAATAAATCGATGTTTCTGGTGGAAAATATCGATGTTTTAAAACCATCGATGTTTTTTTGCCATCCCCATTCCATGCGCTCCTTCCCCCCTCCTCCCGTTGGCGCCCTATCAATTCCCCGCCGCAGGGCCGGACCGGCCTTCCGCCCGACCGCGCGACCAGTCTTGCGGCGGCCGATGGTATCGCCCCGCGCAGCCAGCGCCGGAAAGCGACCCCGCCCCCACGCCCTCCCCCACCCTGTTCACCAACCCCTCCCCGCCCCCGCCCCCGCTCCCGCCGCCCAGACGCGCCCGGCGGGGCTGCGCCAACCCTTGCCCACGGGGTGAGTCTCGGCCGACGCCCGGGAAACAGACGACTGGTTCAAGAGGACTCCTTCCAGCTGTGCAGCCAACTAGAGGAGCTGAATGTTTGCGTTGCGATATCGCTAGATTTTTAACGCATTCGTTCATTTATTGGGGAGTTTGTGCACCCTCGAACGTTTAGACAATATCGACAATATAGACACATGTATACAGTATCGACAAAAGAGACTTCTTCTGTGCATGCGCAATTCAACTCTTGCATCACTTTCGTGCGTGCATCTATGCATGCACAGAAGATCGATAGACTTGTCCGCTACGGCGTGCACAAACTCTCTAATTTTTAATGTATTTTTACGACCAAGGGCAATACCTTAATGACAATAGTTGCGCTGGAGCGCCTCTTATCAGGAGGTCGGAAAGTTCGAGGCCCAGCGGTGGTGGATTATGGATATTTTCTCTGTAGTTATGTCGAATTACAACACCCGGTTTCTGTGATCCTTAGTTATTCGTAGTTTTACCGTTCAGTACCATGCGAATTACAGAGTAGTCTATCAAACGGATTGGCTTACATGCTTCGGGGCATCAATGTCACTGCAGTACCTCGGACCGAAAGGTCCTAGGGTTTGAGTGTCAGGATTCGCGCAGGATTTGCTAGAGAGTTAGGTCGAATTCAGTCGCTGTCTGGAGGAGAATTCTAATGGCTGGCTGCTTTGATAGGAAATTTTTCGTAGTTTCTACGATAAATGTCAGGCAGAAGAACCGAAGCAGCGCCCTAAAAAACGGACCACTGCGACCATTCTTTCCTCTTCTTTTTTCTATCCTCTCCTCACTCACCCATACACATTTACACTTCATGTACTACACTACCGTGCAGAGTATGGAGTCAGTATGTACTACTCTTCCGCATTCCGATTTTAGATCGCGTCTCGGCTGGGTCCTCGCTCCGATGGGGAAGATGTAGTGACCAAAGTAGTTGACTCCAAAGGCAACCCGTACTCGGTCACTCATTTATTTTTTACACTTTCTGTTTATTTCTATTATTCATTCCACAACAATGTAAGAGGTACAAAGAATCGATGAGTAGAGGAGCAGTGATTTCTAGATACGAATGTGTGAACGATGTGTTGACGGTGTTGGAAACTGACTACGTCATCTCTTTTTAATTGGAACCATTAAAAACTACAATGAATTGCATTCCAATTTCAAAATTATTAGTAATTTAGATAGATATGCGGTCTATTACTTCCATTAAAATAATCATAATTTTTTGTTTGCTAGTGCCGAACTCACTTGTTTGAGAGATTTTTCTGAAGTACTTATATACTATACAAGATAATTACACCGTCTTAAAAGTTACGATTACACACATTCCACCAGTTTAGTTCCATGAATCATATTACACCGTCTTGTAAGTTAATTATTCAACCAAATCATTCACCAATTCTGTGATATGCTGAATATTACATATATTACGAAAAGTTATTACGAAATTCAATGTTTGTGAAAAGCCCCTGCTGTATTCGCTGTGAACGAATTTTCTGTGTAGTAGTACATCACGCAGTTAAAGAAATGAAGGCGTTACATTTTTTATTTCCATTATTTACTTACTTTTAAAACGACCGTGAAAATAATTTTTTTACGATTTCGTAGTTTATTGAACTCCAATACTTTATTTGCTTTTCATTGAATCGTTTGGCTTGAATCTTTGTGAAGAGTTGTAATATATCGTTCCCTTTCTCAGGGAACGATCGAACAAAAGTACATCCCAGACTTTTCCTTCCATTATGTAAATGATTAAATTGACTTCCACTTCGATGTAGATGTGCAATACGTTTCCCGGAGGCGTTTCTATGGATAATATTTCTTTCGTTTTTCCAATCAGCTGGCACTGAGGCAGAAATAATTTCGCATTCCAGAAGCCGTAATTTAAATCTCGTAGCTCCAAGGCGCTTTTCGTTTTCGAGGAAATATTCTCTTTTCTCCAAAGAGCAGAACCGCTTTTCTCCGTTGTAATGCCTCTTTATAGAGGTTCATGGCATGGAGTAAATATAAACCACGTTCTTATTAATTTCGTGCTCTGTGAGTTTCCTGAACATCGAAGGGCTTCTCTTCGTAAAATAAACGCTCATCTCTTCTTTTTTCATTTCTGGTATCACATTTTCTCACTTTTCCTCTTGTACGCTAACGTTTCCGTTGCTGTTCATGCACGAGTAGGTTTTTTCTTTATTTATTCTTTCCAGCTGTCATGTTGTCTTTTCTGAATATTGCAAATTCGACACCTGTTCTTTTTTGTTCATTCAACTCCCTCATCGCTTTTCCTTATCACCAAAAAGGGTAAAGACATGGTTTGTGCATTCTAAAGAAAATATATCTAGATAGATAGATAGATAGATAGATAGATAGATAGATTGGTAGGTAGATAGGTAGGTAGATATTCTGTTTAAGCGTGTTTTTGAGAAAACGAAAAGTGATTTTCTTAATGGATTTAAAAATTATTTTTATCTACGGATTCTTCCGTAGGTTTTATACATTCGTTATCTCTAACTCCGCCTTTTTTCGTTTTTGATAGAATGTGATAGTTATTATTAGAATTTCATATATATATATATATATATATATATATATATATATATATATATATTGATATCATGGTGCACCATTTTTTCCCATTCTGATTTCGGGTGTTCGTGAGTAGCGTGTGTTTGTATCTGTTGATTCATCCTCTATTTCCGCGACCCATTTCTCGCTGTTTGTCTTTCTCTCTGCATCGTTTTTTTCTTTATCATCTCCGCTTCTCGGTGCCTAACGCTGCACGCCTACGTGTGCAATCAGCGCCGCAGCAAAAACACTTCCCTCCCCTTCCGCTCCCCTCCCCTCTTTCCGCCCCCACCCCCACCCTTCGGTGGGCAGCGGGCGTGAGCGCGGGCGATCGCGCCTTCCGTTCTCTCGCTCCGCCGCTCTAAGCCAATCACACTCCTCCAAGAGGCACGTACGCGCTCCCTACAGGGCGCCTCGTAATGCGAGTTACTCCCTCGCTCTGGGCGATACGGTTTCCGGAAATTTGGCTGCTATTGTTAGGCTTTGAGAGGCGTTGGGTCGGCGCTGCGGTTTGCTCGCGGATGTGCCCCTCCCCTGCCTCCGCTCGACCCCGCTCCCGCTCCCTCGCAGTCTCTCTTGTGCCGGCGCGCGCGGGCGCCCTCGGATGCTCTCCCGAGGCGCCGGCGGCGGCCGAGAGCGTTTTAAGCAGCCCACGCGCGCTGCTTGACCTGCCCGAGCACAGCGCCCGAACGCTCGCTCGCGCTCAGGGAGGCCTCCCATTCCTAATTCTATTTTAATCATTAATGCAATTCAGCACAGCACAGCACAGTGTTTCGAAATGTAAATTGGAACGAGTGTATCAACTCGTAAAAGATACAATAATTGAGGTAAGCAGGGGATTGCTATGGAAGCGAGTTTATTTTGAGAGAAGCTTGCTAGCCCTTTATTGCATGATTTTTTTTTATTTTTACTTGCAATAATTATTTTTTGTATACCAGCATTATAAACAACCCTTGTTTATTAGCAACATCATACTCATATATACCATATGACATATCATACCGCATAATATACTATATGGCATAATATGATAAGAATCATTACGTCATCGCTATTTCTGCACGAAATATGAGTCATTACTGACATAATATTCACAGCCCCCGTTTATCCTCAGTTATGGAGCATAAAGAAAGCAGTGGTACCATGTAAATAGATTCTGTGACTGCAGTAAAATCAAATATATTGTGAAAAAACTTGCACTTTTAAAATCTAATTTGTTAATGTATTACTACTTTAAATTTACATGTTGCTGTTTTTCGGTAATATTTAACAATAATAAGAAAGAACATTAATTAGTTTTTATGAATATTTATAGTACAGTTGGATAAATTTGACACTCCAGAAGATGTATTTCATTCCAAAGAGCTTATTTTTTCTTTAGTTTTTGCACTGGCCAATATCTTGTTGCAATGTAAATCCTATTATTCACTGATCCTTTAATATAAGATTCAGCTACATTTGAAGATCGCCACCTTCCGTGACATGTAAGAACAGTAATATCACCATCGTTATCGGCGAAAAACGTCGCGGATGTCCTCTTAAACAACCACCCTTACACATTGCCTTTAATTTTGAATATGTTCGACATAAGGTAGACGCTTTACACGCTGTGAACTTAATGTTTAAAGAATTATGCATCTTAACTACCGTTTTATTCACTCCTAACGTCGTTCGTTTGGTAATATTTTCTTATTCGTGCGAAAAAGGACAACATTATGAACTAATTGCATAATATACTATTTCATTACATTTATTTTAATTAATGAAAAAATAATTAAAAAATTCAAAAGTAAATATTTCTTGAGAAAAACACAAAACTAAATTGTGTTACTCCTCTAACAAAATGTGCTGAATTTCACGATTTAAAATATTTACTTATTTTTCAAATCGTTTATGTGATAAAATAAGTATCAAACAAGTCAATAAAATAAGTATCATTCGTATTTTGGTTTGATTATTTTCCTAAAAACGTTTCGTTTCTGATATACGGAAACCATGAGTGTTACCAAAAAGGTTCCGATACACGACACCACTAGATAACTATCACTTCATCTCGTTATCTTATCGCGTTTACCGCCTAACAATGCATGGGGGTAACAAACGCATTATGTAAATCACGTGTACCATAAAATATTTCTTAATTAAATCGTTAGAATGCATTTATGACTAAGCATTGGACGCCTGGCTTTTAAGTTGTGACATTTAAAGCGAAATACTTGGTTAAGTATCCAATTAGTTGTGTCTTCAAGTGTTCAGAAGATTGGCGAAACCTTGCGGATGGTATTACACATAATTAATCAGTGATTGAAGAATACGCAACAAAATATTCGACAAAGCGGGGCAGATAATAGTTTGCCGATTGATTTGCCCTCCACAACTTGCGAGCAATGTATTTTCATTTTGTTGAAATTTTAAATGTTTTATTTGACATTACCTCAAGAGTAATGTGAACGGACAGTGAAGTGGAGTAAATGGAAAGCAGCGGTAGCTGAATTATATTGGAAATAGCGACCATCGTGTGTGCCTTCGGGATCATTCACTGTTGCGGGACGAAAGTTCACTAGATGCGTAACACATAGTGGCACTGAACAAATGTTTCATGTTCCTTTTCCTCTTGCCTCTGTAAGACAAACTGACTGAGTTAACCCAGAGTCTGCAGCGACTTTGAATACATGTCTAGGGTGCGAGTCCAGACTGTGGCAATGTTTTGACATGAGCTACGTCGAAATCAACCACTGTCTCCAGGAGAATTCTAGCGACCGGCTGCTGTGATCGGTGGTTTCTCCGATGGAAGCCAGGTGAAGGACGGATCAGTAACCTAACAAATGGGCCACATACTTATAATAAAAATGTGCATTTGGTAGTTACTATTAAATTCTTTGATTTGCTCTAGAGGTAGTAGACTGTGACCCTGCAATGAATTAGTTCTTGGTTACGGAATTCTGATAATAACCAGTTAAAAAAAGAAAACATGTAACAAAAATGAACATAGTTTTGGAAAAACCCCGTTCCCTACGACATTGCAACACTTCTTCCCGCTACTCTCGTCGCGTCTGAAAGATAGAACCGGACACTGAGGAAATCTAGTGATGACCACACAAAAATATCACGCCAGGCCCCCGTTTTTTTATAGAAAAGAATATTTGAACTTAGAAACAAGGATATCTTTCGTTGATACACAGATATTCACATTCTGTATTAAAATTTGTCGTAGATTTTGATATTCGAAAATTCATCTCTGCTCTTCGTGGTCAGGGCTTAAACAATGTAACTTTAGAAATGCATTATTGGCGTTATTAATCCCCAATGAAAAACATTTATTTTTCTGTCATTGTTTCAAAATGAAATTATTGAATGTACGTGTATCTCATACAGTAGCGTCTCTGTCTCATTATCTCATACTTGAGAGGTTCGCAAAGTATTTATTAAGAAAATTAGAAATATTAATCATTCTTTCTTTACAGGACAATCTTAAATTAGTGACTGAATATTCGAAAAATTCATCCTGACAATTTACGATCACCTTCATTTCTGTGAGTCCATGTCAGGGAATTTTATTCTCATATTATAATTATAATTAATTATGGATAGTAATTAACGCAGATCATTAATTATTTTCTGCAACAATTTATTATTAACTATTGTAATGAATGTACTGTCGTTGATATGTCCCTAATTAATATTTTTAAACCAAACAAGGGTCGTGTGGAAATGCCGGAGAGTACAAAGCCGTGCGCCGGGGAAACATCACAAAGCAGAAGGTTAGTAGGAACACAAGCGAAACCGCACTCGAGCCCGAGAGAGCAGGGATTGGGCGGATTTACGAAAGCCGAAAAGTTGCGAGTGGCAACTCAGCGCGACCGGCAAGTGTGGTGCGCGGGGAGTGGAGTGGCGAGGGGAGAGGGGCGTGGCGGGTTCAGATCGGGCGTGGCGGGTCCGAGCGGGGTGGTGTTGGGCTGGGCGGTGTTGGGCGGGGCGGTGTTGGGCGGGGCGGTGTTGGGCGGGCGGTTAAGCGGGGCGGTGTTGGGCGGGGCGGTGTTGGGCGGGGCGGTGTTGGGCGGGGCGGTGTTGGGCGGGGCTGTGTTGGGCCGGGCGGTGTTGGGCGGGAGGTGTTGGGCGGGGCGGTGTTGGGCGGGGCGGTGTTGGGCGGGGCGGTGTTGGGCGGGGTGGTGTTGGGCGGGGCAGGGCGGCACTGGGCAGAGAGATGCAAGCTGGTACTAAATGGCCCAAGCTGCCGATCATAATAAGAAAATTGAATGTGCCTGTTCAGTGTTTTGAATTATCCAATCTTGTCCAGAAAACGGAAGATAACGATACTTCAGTTCCAGAAAGTCATTTCAACAGTTTTTCGCTCCCATACAGTCTCGTAAAGTTATTCTTAGTTGAATTGCTCGACGTCATTTGTTGTTGTTGTTGTTGTTGTTGTTGTTGTTGTTGTTGTTTTTCAACGATATATTTTTACGACAAAAGTGTTTAAAACTTCTTCTTTTCTGGATTTGTTTGGATTTCCGAATAAAACAAACTTTTAACGATAATTAAGTATATTTTTAAAGAAAAGTGTCTGATGATTTTACTTTAGATGTTTGCTAATTCTAACTTATTCATTTTAACATTGCCATTTCTTAATTAATTCAGATTTTCTTAATTACATTTCTTAACCTGTGTCATTACCACAACTTATCTTTTTTCTGCAGATATCTGCTTCATTTTTTAATTTGTATGTCTGACGTTTTCCAAATTCAAAATTTGCGACCTTTACAACACTATACACACGTACATTTTCTGTATTTTTTTTTTCATTTTTATGTGCACCATTTCGATGCCTCCATTTTAATTTTGAAATTTCATTGAATTATTCCCATTCAACTGCTCCAAGAACACTCAGATATCTATTTCTACTTAAAATCCTTACGTGGTTTGGTGTTATGACGAGATATTTGGGCGTTTCGAACCATGACGACGTGCTCGTCCCCGCCCCGCCCCGCCACGCCCCGCCACGCCCCGCCACGCCCCGCCACGCCCCGCCACGCCCCGCCACGCCCCGCCACGCCCCGCCACGCCACGCCACGCCACGCGACACCAAACCACGCCCAGCCCGCCCCCGGCCCCGCCCCGCCCCGCCCCGCCCCGCCACGCCACGCCACGCCCCGCCACGCCCCGCCCCGCCCCGCCACGCACCACCCCGCATCCCTCGCCCCTCCCTGAGATACACTCGCGCACCGAGATACACTCGAGCATACACAGCTTTGTATCTCTGGTAAACCATTGTCGTCAATTTGGTTTGCAGTATTTTGTTCTGTAACGGATAAGATTGGGAAGTCATGTGAAGGAAACTTGAATAATACTTCAAATTCCTAAAGCACTATTGCTTAGCAGTCAGCAATGAATAATATAATATGATTTTAGCTTCTTTTTCCGAAAATCTTCTTTTAGCGAAAACTTTAACTTCTTTTTCCGCAATGAATTGTGAAATTATTACTACATCAGCCAATAACCGATATAAATATCGACTTCATGAAAATGCGCCAATGAAACGGCTAAAATAGAACAAGCGCTGCAAATTGACTGTTTACTCAAATTCACTTGAAAATGTTATTTATTACCTGACGATTGTAAGTAAATGTGTGTAAATAATTCTAGATTTTAAAACTCGTAGTATATTTCTAGTTTTGTGCTCATATTCGTGAAATAATTCTTTCCTTAATGGAAATCTCCTTCGTTCTAATTTAGTTGTGCTCGTCGGAATCAACGGTCTCTTGAATTTAAGGTAAAATTGAAAATATGCGAGTGGGAAAAAGTTGCATCCTTCTTGAGAAGGGATACGCACTTAGTTACAGTAATATTATCTTAGTTTATTATAGTACATTCAACTATCAAATTTTGAGTAAATTAAAAATTTTGATGGTAATTGCAGCGTCCGTTTTTGGCTTGATTTTATAAGAGAATGCTTTGCTTGAATATTTTGTTGCAAGTTTTCATGTCCATTAAATTAAAAATTAAGTTTCATAAATTAGTACAATGCTATTTTATTTGTTATGGAGGCATTTGTGTCAACGCCATTTGCATTCTTTTGATCACAAAAATATGGGAAATGCACTTCAAAATAATTATAAGAATTATACATTTTTTCCTTGTGTGCCTTTAAATTACATCTTATATTGATTTTGTGTATGATGTATTATTAATTTCAGCGACCATACATAACTCATTGCGTTGAGTAGTAGGGTAAGTAATTTCATATAAAACATTCATGTGAACATAGAAGTGAAAGTTTCTAGAAAATGTATTAACCAAAAATGTTTTTTCATCTCTGAACATGGAAACGAGTATTACTGCTTCCATCGCCTATTGGTTGGAGTGTTTTCCGTCGCGGTACGCGTACGAAAAGAAGTCATGAAGAAAACTACATTTCACCAATTCGTATTAAAATAATAATGTATGGTTATCGTACGAAATTGTCTTTAGGGTTCCGATTGGATTTCAAAATGCTCATTCGCATATCAAAGACTAGCTTTCTGTAAGTATTACGAAAATAACTATCTTTTGAATTGACTTAATGTAGAACTTAAGTTTTTTTATACTATTTAAGATGAATACGTTGTATGTGTGTGTGTATGCGAGAGAGAGTTCCATGCCGAAAATTGCACTAAAATTGAGCAGAAGCCTGGCTAAGGAACCACACCCTCTTCGTCACCAGGTGCATAGAAGACTCTTGGGCCCATGGAGCTATGAATACATGGAGGTGCCGTGACTTCCCTCTTCCGTGTTCAGACAGTGAAGCTAGTCCGCCATATTGGTGGGTCCAAATCACGTCGGTCAAACCAATATCTTCTGTTACTGCAGGCCTAACCTATATTTTGATGTAACTGCGAATTCCCGCAAACGTACACACGACAAAGAAGTTTAACCAAAATCGTGTTCTTGGAAATGATCCGAATATAACCTGTTGTAATTGCTAGGATACCAATTGACTCTTCGTACAGCTTTAATCCACAATGCTCTCCACTCCGGATCTCCAGGAAATCTTTAAGAAAAAAATCGCGAACCTCTTGCAAAGTTACTAAATGTTCCAAATTTCATGGAGTAGCTACTTACTTGAGGAAAGTAATTTCCTGTTTTCCCATACGGTTTGTACAGCCGTACACAAGTAATTATAAAGATTTGTTACAAAAAGCAAGCTATTCTGAACAAGGCTTTTAAATTTTAAAAACGATGCCAAACAACACAACTGAACACGAGTACAGCTACAAGCCACAGAACACTCAAACGCAGTTTGTTTATGCTACAAGCTTTCTGGACTCAGCAATATGGCGGAAGTGGCTTCAAGTTTGTGTCGTCATGCCACCTCCCTATAGTCATAAATCCATGCTTGGGCCGATGTTATAGAAGGATTTTCCTAAGGATGAGCCAAAGTGACAGTTCGCTTGACGAGTGAACATCACATGAATTTCAGACAAGTATCCCTCCGCCGCGACAGCTGTTCAGTCACGCCCCTTCGTAAAGTGCTAAAGGCTCCTATGAAAACGTCCCTATGAAGAAGTCTAAGACTTTCGCTGAGGTATATGCACGTGCGTGAGCCCGGGAAATATTTAAATTTAATTACGTATGTGGAAAATCTCTTAATATGCTCTCACAATCAGTAAAAGAAAACTGCCACGAATGTAAATAGAAAGAAAAATGATTTTAAGCCGGAAACACGTGCACCGGTACGCATCTGGCATTCAAGTTTCGGTTTTAAAATAAACATAATATTTATGACACAAAAAGTAAATTCAATGTAATATATAAAGAAAAAAAGAAGTTTTACGGAAGAGCACATTACACTGCACTTCATAATATCAATTATTTCTCGCAGCGCACTATATTTTTGTCGGACAAGGACGCCACAAAAGGAAGTGTGGAAGCTATTTACAAGTTAGCCAACTGCAAACGAACGAATGCGAGAAAGGGAGTCTAATGGGCTCAAGGGCACAACGACCACAGAACCTTCAGTTATGTTGCTAGCACTAGCTGTCACTTTGGCTCATCCTTAGGAAAATCGCTCTATAGCGACGCGACGCCAGCGCCCCGGTGGGCGGGAGGAAAAATGAAGTCTCCTCGCGCGGAATGCGGGCGAGTGACCGCCGCAGACGCCGCCGCGCCGGGCGTGGCTTGCGGATTAATTACGCGAATGCGGTGGGGCCGGTGCGGCTTTGAGCGGGGGCGGGGCGGGGCGGGGGCTGCTGGATTCCGGTGAAGCGTGGAGGTCGGAGTGAGGGGGAGAGAAGGGGGGGGGCGGCGGATTCCGCGCCGATCTGCCGCTGCGCGCACCGCGGAATGCATCCGGGGAATGTGTCCCCGCGACGCCTTTGCACCGCACGCCCCTCCCCTCCCCTCCCATCCCCTCCCCCCCTCCGCGCCACCTGGTGGCGCTCGCGTGCAGCCGCACGATTGCGATGAAGGCGCACAGCCTGGTGACCCGTTGGGGATCCTATTACGTAGTGAAGTATTCTTTTATCGAAGTGCATTATAGTGTGTCTGCTTCACTACAGACGATGCTGGATAAAGTGAACATTTGGTTACAAGGATCACCGCCACCTCACGCGATAAAACATGCACTATAATTACGGGTCAGTTGATGCGCCTCGGAACACTAATCAATCTGGTTACAATGAAACGAAGTCACTTGTCCCAATGCACTTACTGAATAAACACCACACAGATGATCAGATTACAGTTGATTCCGGTTATAGTGAACTTAATATAGTGAACCCCCGGCCATAATGAACTTCAGTCACTGGTCCCGTTTCACTTACTTACAAATAAACATTACAAGATTCGGTTGTAGTGAACCTGAACCTCGGCTATAATGAATGTAGGATATAAGTCCTGGAAATTAATTGGATTTCTTATGTCATTAGGCGATTAAAAGAGCCTTCAGAGAGTGGGATGGTGTTTCAAGAGTGCAAGAGGTATTGAAAGGTGTCATGACTGCATTACGATACTTAGTCAGAGGACAAGGCAGAATCAAGTTTGGAGAGAGCACGAACTCTCAAGAAGGATCCGATGAAAAATGTACGCAGCAAACAATTCAAAATAATTGATTTTTTTGCCTACAAATAAAGATATTCAAATTTGCAGTTCGTGCTGTTCATGAATTTCGCGGTATATTAACAAAATCAATCATTGTGGAGAAATTCCATGTAATTTTGACATCATCAGATATAATGAAGCTCTGATACAGTGAACCAAACATATTAGTCCCCAGAAGTACACTATAACCAGAGTCGACTGTATGATGTAATGAACATAGGAAAAGATCAAATTCTAGAAGAAAATACTTCGCCTTGTGATACTTCGACTCAGGGATGAAAGCCAGTGAAATTCCTTCTGGCTAAGATATCTCAAACTGAATGAAAGGATATTACAGAACAGTTGAAAACTAGTATGATGACAAAGAGGGTTGAAATGAAGTGTTTCAACAATGTAGGAGTCCCCCAAGGTATCAAAAATTAGGTAATTTGGGAATGTGATGATATCGTCGATGTAGAGCCTTGCTGATACCATTCTTAGGAAGGCAGCACCTCTTGACTTCATAGCCGGGTCACCATCGTGAGGAAATGCATTCCATTTATTTCTTCTCATCCCGTTTGAAGGTATTCTTCAAAATATTGACAACTTTCGTTTACAAAAAATGAGTTGATAATGATCGCAAGATTTGCTACTCTGCTCTCAGTATCTGCATACATTCTTCTTCGCATATAGTTCATGTGACATCTAATTTACTGTCACTGAATATTACAAGTCAAGAATATAATTTAATGCTTACAAAATTTTTAATTTAATTTAAACGCGCTGATGTGAAAGAGGCAGAATCGTTTAGTCCCTAAATAATAACAATGAGTATAAATAATTATAAATGAATTTGTATTGTATTAATATTGGATCATACTTAAACTTGGGGGAAAAATATTTTGCAAAATGTTTGAATTTTCGAACCTTCTTTAATTCCCTTCCACTCTTAATTACTGCCATTTGTACTTGCCTTATCCACTTCAGCTATTGATAAAATCACATTCACTTTGTTCATTGTAATCACATCAATTTCATTATCTTTAGATAACCTAATCATATAAACAGCAATACAATAGGATTATAACCTCGAAATATCACGTGTACCTCTTCAAATAAAATCTCATATAAAATAATCTCGTTTACAGCATTTCAGACACAAAGATAATTAAGTCTAGTGGGGCAAGTTTCAACTATTTCCACCTATTTTCAAATCACATTAGAGAACAGTGTTCGAAATATGTCGTCGCACACGGCGAAAAGGATTTTCATTCAGGACTACATATATCGTCGCACACGCTTGAAGGGTTAAGGAGGCCAAATGAATTAAAATTAAGCTAAAAATGGTCATGTTGTCATGTTCTAGAACATTTTCGTAGATTTCTCAAACTTCTTGGGTTACAATTCGTTATGTGAAACCCAGTTGTCAATTATCACTTCAGATCTCTTGCCTAAAATGGTCAATTTTTAATTTGCTCAATTTTTAATAATTTATTGCTATTGGTGTCCATTTCCTTCTAGGGTGTAAATGTAAATAAGAGTGCAACGAGTAAAAAAGCGCTGGTTTCAAGCGTTTTCTTTTCTATTCTCACCAATCTGTTGTATTACCGAAGTATTAGCTACAATCTCAGAAATACAAAATTATTCGTTGCAACTGTAAGCTTTCCAATTAACGAAAAACTTTCATTGATTTTCGAGAAATGTTTTTCATTGTGTTTCGAGTCTTTATCTTTCATAACGTGAACGCCTTGAGTTAGTATTCACTATGTTTACGCTGTGATAAAGAGTTCGGGATTGCTTACGTGAGATAAATATTTTACAATGATCCTTTCCTAATGTGGCCGTGAAAAGTACAGGTGAAACGGCATTTTTTCATTTTGATTTTTATATTCGATTTTGCTTCGGATGAGTGCCTTATAATGTGTGTGTATGATGACGTGACGTGAAAAGAAAACTGTATGTAAGCAAATTATCTCTTCTTTCAGACTTCTTTTCTTTGTTTTTTTTCCCTTGATTCTCTTTCTTTTGTGAATTTACTTGATGGAAAGAATTACGCGACTATTGATTCACCCTGAAGTCAATAAAAACTTTCCATTAAGGAATTTAATTAAATTCGCAAACTAATAACTGTTTCTACAAGGAAATTTCTATACAAATACACACTCTTTAAAAATTATTTTATGGGAAAAGTAATTTGTAAAGATTTTCATTTTTTTCGAGCATATCTTTATGCTCAAATCAAAATTCAATATTTTCTCAGTTACTACTTGCCTCTCAATAGAAGATAGAACACTTCTTATCTGGTCGTGTAGTAATTTAATGGTAATATACTTAACATATACAAACCCAATCTAGTTTAATGTGATCTCAAGTAATATAAACATCTTAAAATTAATGCAAAATCGATTCTTGCGGAGAATCCCTAAAGCATTCTTTGTACTTCCTAATAAGCAAGTCGCCTAGAAATTAAATATGGTATCGTCAATCAAACATATTGCTTGACGTTTCTTCTCTTCATTAGTATCCACGCGTTCCAGATCTACCCGTGGTATTTCATTTCATTACAGTGTCCAACGATTACGCTCGCGCTTTCGGAGGACAAATTGAAAGTCGCGCAATGTTTCTTTTTCTTCCTTTAAGTTAAACGCTATTGCAAAGTGCCACATCACATCGAAATACACGCTCAATATCAGTTGAAATTTATTGTACAAACTGCTGTATTTTTAAATTATATTAGCTATTGCGAATAAGAAAGTCTACTTTTGAAATGTTAGAAATTTTGCAAAATGTTATTGTCTCTGAAAGACAATGTTGACGAAGAGTAAGAAAGAGGAAGAGTTAGAGTGAGAGAGAGAGATGGAGAGAGTGAGAGAGAGGGAGAGAGAGACGGAAAGAGAGACAGAGAGGAAGGGAGGGAGATAAAAAAATTTGGAAAAATATCAACATAAGGATAAAATTACTTTTAACATACGTTTTCCCTCTACTTATATACATCAGGTATCTTATATTTCTTATGAATATCTATGTTTCCTTGTGAAAAAGTATGAAAGTGGTTCTCATTCTAATGAAAATCAGGTACTAATGTTTACTTGAATCATGTTTTATTACAGTCCATGGCGTTATTGGTCTATTCAATGTACCAAAAACGTTTATTATTTTTTTCCCTCTAAATTGAATGAGTGAATCGCTTTCCTGTCGAATGTAGCAAGCCACAATGACGCTGTAATATTCTATTCTGATTTCCAAGCAATCCAATCATATTTCTCTTGTAGTGTAGCACCTCACTGCATTTTTCTTAATTCGCCTCCAGGTTTACTCTGCCTCCACGAGCATGTACGGAGTAACAGTGATTCCGTTCGTTTATGCATTACTTGTTTCTCAGTGTCCTGTAGTCTAGTACACACAGAAATTGAATGAACCATTGATCTCCTATGTAAGTGTCTTAAAACTCCCAAAAACACTTCCCAAGAAAGATCCCCCTCCCAATCACCCTTTTTCGATAATTTTATACTGTCGCTCGTCAGTTCTCGTCTAATAGACCGAGACACGCCGAACGGCAACGCTTGCCCCGAGCAGTGGACCGTGGCTAAATGACGGACACTCGCAAGTTACTTGATTTCTGTATGAAGGAGATCTTCATTAACTTATACAGTTTTCAATGGAGGTGTTATGATATGGATAGAAAAAATGTTTTCGTGTGTTTGTTTATTCGTTCTTTGCGTTTAATTTCTTTTGTGCAGACATACATACATATTAACAACATATTGGCATGGAACAAAAGTCCTTCCGGCATATTGGACAACGTTCAGTTAGATGACTGCGGAGAAGCCGTGAGAAGTTGCCTTGTTTAAGATTCTAATACTTCTGAATCGCACGACATTTTAAGAAAGCTGAGAGGCAACTAACACATTCTCAGGTGCCTGCTACCGCGTGCCTGCATAAAAGTGAGCAAGTTTCGGCCCAAACAATTTCATGGAGCTTCTTCATTCTAAATGTCCGGTCTTCTTTTTATGTGGTTTGTGGGATTCATAAAGGGATGGCAAAGGATTTCAAAACCAATTAAAAAACGCATTCCGATTAATTGAAATGTTACTTTTTTATATAAATATCCCCGAAGGGGATTACAAATAGCGAAACGAAGTGCACAAAATTGAAAACTGTCGCGGACGTGGATGTCAGTTATGTAAACAAAGACAGATGCACCCAACTAATTGAAATCGATGTAATCGATAATGATCTCTTCGAGTGCGAGTATAGGAGCTTATGGAATATCAGTGAAATCATCATCCAGTTATTTATTGCTATAAATCTGCTATTTTCAAAGCACTGTATCTTTGTTGTCCTGCTACTGAAAGACACAAAAAAATACACTATTGCACAGAACAAGCAATTACATTATTACAAAAATTCTTGCAAATTATTCTTTAAATTCTATAATCGAGGCTGATAAAAATATTAAAATCAGTATAAATTGCATGATAATTTGCTGACAACGATATAACCGTTCTATGTAAAGGGAAAATTTTATTTCCAGCAAAGGCATGATCTACAATCATATATAAATATTTCCAAGGAACTGTCTTCTAGTTCTCTGCCCAGCTAACGGAATGTATTATTTCCTTAAAAAAAAGATATAAACTGTCCAACCCCGACTAAAAAGAGTAAATCACTAACATTTGTTAGGTACATCATGATATTCGGAGTGTATTGTGGTTCCAAATTAACATGGAAAACACACATTAAGAATATATCAAAGGAATGCAAGAAGAGAATTAATATCTGGAAACCAAGTGTGTTAAAACATTGGAGAGTTGATAAAGACATGCTTCTACGAACCTACTGGGTAATCATTCGCACAAAAATTGATTGCGGGTGCATCTTATGCAGCCCCTCAGGGGGAAAATGTCTCAGTTTGACACAATACACAATAAAGAGTTGAGAATTGCTACCGGTCACGACACGAATCGGCAGTCTCTTAACTGAGGCTCTAGAATTTTCACTAGCCCAACCAAGGGAATTTCTGTCACTTAAGAATGCTCTCAAATCGTTTACATAAACAACTACCAATCTTATAATGAATTAATAAAGTTGCGTTTATGTTTGAAAAGACTCACTATGTAGCAATTGCAAGCAATACATACCTTTGTAAGAAGAATTAACTAATTAAAATAATTATTAAAAGACAATTATCACTATCCCAGTGCTTCAAAATGTTTGAAATCTTTTTAATTTGATGTTGGTGGCAAAATTCATTATTTATTTCACAGAAGAACTTTTGAAAGAGTTTACAAAAGTTTTCCTTGTTTTCTTTTTACTTTTGGGGTTTGAATTGCTTATTTACTCACTTGTTTCTGCGGTGTTACCGTAATGTTGTGTATGCTTTAATACTTGGGATGTTTGTTTGTTCCCAAGAATAATGCAATATACACATTTGCAAAGTATTTAACAGTGAACGTATTGGACTAAGCAAGTAGACATTGCATGAATTACATTGTCAAGAAAATCTGATATATTTTTGTCTTAGGTTTGACTGAAGTTCGAATAAATTATTTCTGATGATTGATCACTCAAAAACATGAGTGAAGTAGTAAAGTATCACCGTGACATGAAAATAAATAATTAAATATGTTACAGAAAGTAAATTCAACATTACTATTTCTTGGGTCGTTTAGCGCCAATTTTAAAAGGTTTTTGTAAAGTAATAGTAATCCAAAAATTTCGAAACCACATAATGGACAAAAATGGAAATAAGAATGCAACATCAACACATAATTTTGTGATAAGCATATACAACAATTATAATTGATTTATTTCGTTTTGTTACTCAAATATTCTATTAATACGTTTCCAGGTTTTCACAATTACAATTCTACACTTTTACGTACTCCACTGGCACATCCGCTTGGCGTATGTTTCGAAACCGCTTTGCCATTGGAGAATCGTATGATGCGGTCGAACAAAGCCCGTGTGGACCTGAACGGCAGCCACCTCCTCCACCCCGCCCCGCCAACCCCCGCCCTACCCGCCCACCCGCTCCTTCCCTCCCCGCCCCGCCCCGCCCCACATCGCCCCACCCACTACATTCCGCCTTGCCCTCCCCATCCCGCCCCACCCCGCCAGCCCCGCCACCATCCCGCCCCACCCCGCTGGCCCCGCCCACCCCACCCCACCCTTTCCCACCCGCCCGCCGACGCGCCGTTCCATAAGTGTAAGCGCCGCCACGGCGTCGCCCGCCCTCTATTCGGGGGATTAATCCCGTCCGTTTTTATACGCGGACGCGCGCGGGGCCGGGGCCGTTGCTATAGCCCGCCCGCCCGCCCGCCCGGCGCCGTGCCGCGCTGCGCGATGGAAGGTAAATATGCAGCAATTTTTATTGCGCTCCCAGCCCCTCGCCCTTCGCCCCACGCTGCACGCTCCACGCTCCACGCCCGCTCGCGCGCGCGGCGTAGCGAGTTTCCCTGAGGAGGCGCTGGGGCGGGCGCTGTAAAAAGTTCCAATTCCAGGACTCTAGACCCAATTTTCTAGGCCCCCTGCTTAAGGTTTCATGTACTTCAGCGTAATTTGGAAAACAGATTATAAATGAATTTATGTTAATGGGAGGTAACGGAAAATAAATTTTCAGTATTCATTTTAAAGTAAGTGTATTCACAAAGAAATCTATAAATTACAATATCCTTCTAGTGTTTTATTTTATGTTGTACTGAAATATTTTACCTACTTATCAAAAGTAATTGCATATCTGTAATATATTGAAAATATTTTGTTAGATTTCGTCAGAATCTGACATAATAGACTCAGTATAATTGGCCGTTTCCAAGGAGCAACGTTCGGAGCTTGCAGATTTGAATTACATTCATTTGCGCTTGTTGCCGGTTGAAACACGTTTATATCTCATTTCCTGGCCTCGTGGGTATTCAATTTGCGTTGGGAGTCGTGTGTCAATAACACAGGTTACGTACCTGTCATTTGCTATATTGCGGCCCTCAAATCTCTGCGGTCGAAAGAGCGACATTTCATTAGCACATTCAGTTTCTTGCAAGTGCAAATGACACTCCTTGTAACATCACTGCCCTAACACTGAGATTAGCTCAGACTTAGAATTCCAGCTATTTCTAGAACGTCTGATAGGGAGGTCCTAGAGTTCAAATACCGTGGTTGGAAGATGATTTTCCGCACTACCTGTACAGCTAGTTCGAATTCACCGTTGACTGGAGAATTCTAGTTGCCGACGAATGCCGGAGCAGTACCTTAACAAACGAGTCAGGGACTGCGCGTAATCTTTCCTTCCTCTTCCGTGTCCTGTCCTCACTCAATACTTACACACACTAACACTTTACATGCACTACGCTACGATCTTAACGCTTGTTCCAGCCGGGCTAGGGTCCCGCGGGGGGCGATAGCTATTGGGGAAATCCCCTGCAGGCCACGTGACGGTCGGCGTCAGATATCACCATCCAGGAGAAAACTCACTGCCAACTTCACGCATAGAAATATTCGCTACACTGACGGGACATACGCCCATAGCAGTCAACGCGCTGGCAACCAACAATGAGTGAATCGTTGGTTTGCGTTGCGTCGCATCTATCGCGTTGCGTTGCGTCGCGTCGCGTCCATCGCGTTGCTTTGCGTTGCGTTGCGTTGCTTTACTTTGCGTTACGTTGCTTTGCGTTGCGTTGCGTTGCTTTGCGATGCGTTGCGTCGCGTCCATCGCGTTGCGTTGCGTCACGTCGTGTCCATCGCGTTGCTTTGCGTTGCGTTGCGTTGCGTTGCGTTGCTTTGCGATGCGTTGCGTCGCGTCCATCGCGTTGCGTTGCGTTGCGTCGCGTCGCGTCCATCGCGTTGCTTTGCGTTGCTTTGCGTTGCGTTGCGTTGCGTTGCGTTGCGGTGCGGTGCGGTGCGGTGCGGTGCGTTGCGTTGCGTTGCGTTGCTTTGTGATGCGTCGCGTCGCGTCCATCGCGTTGCTTTGCGTTGCGTTGCGTTGCGTTGCGGTGCGGTGCGGTGCGGTGCGGTGCGGTGCGGTGCGGTGCGTTGCGTTGCGTTGCGTTGCGTTGCTTTGTGATGCGTCGCGTCGCGTCCATCGCGTTGCTTTGCGTTGCGTTGCGTTGCGTTGCGTTGCGGTGCGGTGCGGTGCATTGCGTTGCGTTGCGTTGCGTTGCTTTGTGATGCGTCGCGTCCATCGCGTTGCTTTGCGTTGCGTTGCGTCACGTCGCGTCCATCGCGTTGCTTTGCGTTGCTTTGCGTTGCTTTGCGTTGCTTTGCGTTGCGTTGCGTTGCGTTGCATTGCGGTGCGTTGCGTTGCGTTGCTTTGTGATGCGTCGCGTCGCGTCCATCGCGTTGCTTTGCGTTGCGTTGCGTTGCGTTGCGTTGCGTTGCGTTGCGTCACGTCCGTCGCGTTGTGTTGCGTCGCGTCGCGTTACTTCGCATCGCGTCGCGTGCTGTGGTGTGGTGTGGTGTGGTATGGTGGGCGTGGCGCGGATGGGGCCTTGCGCCGTGCAGGCGGTGGCCCCTCGCGACGCGACGAGCCGATCCGATGCGCCGCTTTACGACCTCCCATCAAGCGCGATCGCCCGCTCCCTCCCCGCCCTCCCTCCCCGCCTCTCCCCGTACACTAGCCCGAACGCTACCCAAAGACGCAACAGCGAAATGCAGAAATGAATAAAATGAATAAAAATGAAAAAAGAAGGGACTAAAAAGGAAAAAAAAAAGGGTTGCGTTTGGGCAAAGAGTCGGAGAGTGAATACATGCTTCACGTGACGGGATAAATATGAAGTTTTTTACTAAAGTAATTTTCAGCACATGGAATAATAAAATAACGACAAGTATGAGTCGGGAGTGCTATTGTAATATACTTCATTCAGGGGAAAATGGCAGTGAGTATTACTAGAGAAGACTTTAGCCAAGAACGGATTTTTTAGTGTAGCTACGTTCGGTGTGAAATATACGAAGTCGACAGTCAGTGTTGATGTAACATGACACAACGTTTCATGAGTGTTATTACTTTTTAGGTTTTCGATCTGCATACATACAGACTTGAAACATTGCTGAAATGCAGCATAAAACAGCTTATCGAAAAGAACCCGTCAGGAGGGTTATCTGATTTTAGGATAGGATAGAATAATAAATAGAAAGCGTGAATTTTTCATACAACATATCCCCTTTCGGAATGAGATTCGTAATGAGTTGATTTCGTGAAATACATACGATGATGAATTGACTCGAAGTACTAGCTAGTGAATGTCCACGTAGAGCGAACTTTGCTTGTTTAATTTACTATTTGAGAGTAATTATTTTATTTAAATGAACTCTGAAATAAGAGAATTTAAAAGAAATCCGCGACCTCTCCAGGAACACAGTGTACGTGAATTTCTTATTTTATATATATTGTTCATTTATTTTCCTGTTCTAAACGGCAACAACGCTGCTACTGCAAAGTCGCTGACCAGGAGCTTCTAGAGTTTGACACCATACGGTAGCTCATTTTCGACAACTGCAACGAGATCAAGCAACTTCTGCAGGAGAATGCTAGTGGCCTGGTGGTGTGATCGGTAGTTTTCTGGAGTTTCTCCGATCAATACACCGGGAGCGGTGGCTCAGTGCAGAGGCTCTGATCAGGAGGTCCAAGTTTCGCGTCCCATCGGGGGCAGGATTTTTGACACTAGCTTGTCAGCAAGGTATAATTCAGCCGCTGTCTGAAGGAGAATTCTAGCGGCTGGCTGCTCAGATCGGTAGATCAGTCCTTAGTTTCTCCGATCAACACAAGGCGAATGCCAGAGCCGTAGCCTAACAAATTGGCCACGGACCGTGCGCGATCTTTCCTTCCTGTTCCTTATCGATTGATTTTTTTCGTGTTTCCGGGCACGTCACTGCTTTGGTCATTAGTCCCGTTAGTGTAGTGCATGTTTTTTCTCGGGAAATGGCGGTCATCTTTCCCCGCTGGATAGCGAGATCCGGCGCCGACCTACCGTCGGCTAGTGGGGTTTCCCCTTAACCAGGACTCTCCCACCAACGAGGCACCGCCCCAGCCGAGACAAGCTCTAAGCTCTCGACCGGTCTCCCGGAATATGTGGTAGTGTAGTGCGTGTTAGTGTGTGTGTGTGTGTGTGTGTGTGTGTAAAGGGAAAGGATAGGACAAGGAAGAGGAAGGAAATATCGCGCGCGGTCCATGGCCCGTTTGGTAGGTGGTTTGGCCTGGTGTTGATCGGAGAAACCACGGAAAACTACCTATCAGAGCAGGCGGCCGCTAGAATTCTCCTCCAGACAGCGACTGAATTCGATCTAGCTGAAAAGCTAGTGTCGAAAATCCTGCCGCCGTCGGGACTCGATCCTAGGACCTCCCGGTCAGAGGCGCTGCAGTGACTTCAGTTGATGCACTGAGGTACCGCTCCCGGTGTGTTCCTTATCCTATCTTCTCCCCTTACACTCACATCTACATGAACCACACTACCAGACGTGCCGGGTGTCCGGTCGGGAACTTAGAGCTTGTTCAGGTTGGTGCAGCACCCCGCTGATGGGAGATACCTAGTTGGGAAAACCCTGTTAGTCGGCAGTTAAGTCGGCGCTGGATCTCACTATCCAGTGGGGGAAGATCACCTCCACCTCCTGAGAAACATGCACTAAACTTACGGGAAGATCACTTCCATCTCCTGAGGGGAAAACATGCACTAAACTAACGGGAATAAAGACCTTAGCAGTTGGTGCGCCCGGAATCACTAATCAATCAACCGAAACGCCCGCCGTGCTTGGCTTCGGGGCCACTGGGCTGAGCGAGGCTCCTTGCCCCCCCCGCGGGCGACGAATATTGAAAAGAATAAAGAGCCGCGGGCACGCGAGGGCGGTTTACGGCTGCGGCGGAGGCGGCGTTGATGGGTTCGCGTCCCGGAGGAGCCCTGAGCAGCCGGCCGGCGGGAGGGGCCCCGCGCCCTGCGGACGGCCGACCTCAGGTCAGCGGGCGCGGCGCGACGCGACGGGAATTGAATTATTTTGGTTACCAGATTCGGCTGATTTGTTTTCCCTGGGATTCTTTTATTTTTGTTTTGCGTGATGAAGCTACGCGTCTCTGTTTGGGCTTGTCGGGTCTTTCCATTTCACCAACCTTCTATCCTTTTCGATAGTTTTGTAAATAATATTGCCTTTTTAAGACGTTTCCTTGAAACGAAACTCCGAAACAAGTTAATAAAAATCTGTATCACTTGGAGGTAATTAAGAGATTGACAACTTTTAATATTAAACTCCCAACTACCAGAATAAATTAAAAAGTTTCTGAGGAAGAAGGCGTCCAATGTTTTCATGGAGATTTTTTTGGATTTGAAATTTTCCAAAATACTTGTTACTTCAGTCAACAGAAATTTGATAAATTTTCTATTTCTAAGCAGTACTTTGTTTAAAGTTATCGATCTGTACTAACATGCTTGAAAATGATGAAAGGCTAGAGTTTAATTTTAGCTGAGATTGACCCAGTGATTGGATAGTTACAAATTTAAAATTATATGACGCGACTCTCTTCTCTTTAATGTAAATTACTCGTATATATGAATATAAATTTCTCCCGACTGATTTTCTTGCGTAAATCGTAAGTAAAACTTTGATAGCAAATAATGAACCGAAATTACAGAGTTGTTACCCTTACAGGAAGTGTTTAGGTTTGAAAATATGTAATTCGATATAAATGATACATCTCTACATTTCGTTTCATTATAATTATATGATAAATTTACATAGCTTGCAAATCGAGGATTCTGCCTTTGGCACAATCTTCATTAAACGCTGTATTAAGAATAGACTGCGACCTACGCTGGAAAACGTTCCAAAGATTTCTGTGAAAGAAAATGTGCTTTTGAATATGGAATATAGCATTTTTACGTGCAAATTGTCCCACTTATGAGATTATCGCATATAGTACACCTCACAAACTTATCCCTTTGTTTTTCACGAATTAAACCATTGTCAGCCTCGAGAAATTTCATTTCTACTGACAACATACATTCTTCGAAATTTTGCATTTCTTTTCGCACTCAGTGAAATGACTAGTCAATTGTGCTGAGAAGTAGTCAGAGTATTGTTCCTTTTCAATATAAGGTTTGCGACATTTGGGAGTGTTAAATCATTTGCGAATTGTAGTTTACTTTGTAAGAGTGTAACCGTGTTAACAAAAGAAATAAATGTATATTACACCTCAAAGCCTCTGTTGGACATAGTCTTATTTATTTTGTTTCATACTTGAACAAAAGCTACAACGAACTTTATAAAATCAAGATGATACGGTTTTCCGTTTTGGTTGAGGCTGCAAAACACGATATTTCCATATTGCTCCAACATTCGACAGTTTGACGTAATCCGCATTGCTCCGAAATGCCATTGATTCCCATTAAATAAAAAATAAAATTATTTAATTGGTTAACGAAATAAGATGTTAAAATAATGTTTAGGCTGTTTGAAATACAATGAAAATAATAATTAGTGATTTGTTGAACAACCATCCCATTATCAATCATTTATCATACCCATCTCGAACACAGCTATTATAGGTGGAAGGTGAAGTCAAGCAAGCAACCACTGTAACCTGGAGTCATCTGCTGAGAATGAGGAACATGCAAACGCCTTCTTCACCTGTCCCCAGCAATTGGCTTCGTCAATGATCTTCAAGTGGCTATGTTATTTCAGCTTTAACAATTACGATTCAAATGAACGGGAAAGGTGGTACAGGGCATCAACTGATGTCACTGCAGTATCTCTGACCGGGAAATCCTATATTCGAGTCCCGACGGTGGCAGGATCTTTGTCACTAGCTTGTCAGCTAGGTCGAATTCAGCCGCAGTCTGGAGGAGAATTCTAGCGGCCGGCTGTTCTGATCGGTAGATTTCCGTGGTTTCTCCGATCAACACCAGGCGAATGCCGGAGCAGTACCCTAATAAACAGGTCACGGATCGCTTGCAATCTTTCCTTCCTCTTCCTTGTCATATACTCCTTTACTTACACACGCACTAGCATGTACTATAATACCACACATGCCGGGAGACCGGTGAAGAGCTAAGGGTTTGTCCCGGCTGAGGCGGTTCCCCGCCGGTGGGAGTTACCTGGTTGGGGAAAACCCCGCTAGCCGACGTCAGGTCGGCGTCGAATCTCGCCATCCAGCGCGGGAAGATCATCGCCACCTCTTGAGGTAAAACATGCGCTACACTTACGGGACTAATTACTTTATTAGTTGACGCGCCTGGAATCACTAACAACCAACCAACGAATAATTCAAATGATAAAACACATAGAAACAAGTACTTTAACCACGTTTATACAAGTTGAAAGTTACAACTACCGTGTTTACATTCATTCACGCACATTGTAAGATACTTTCCGCCATTCACACTCGCTAACGAGAAGCCAATTTTCCCCGTAAAACGCGCCTTTCTACTCCCCCAACCGCCCTGTCCCCCGAGTCCCTACACCTTGCTCATTCCGCCTCGAGAATGAGCGAAGGGACGAGGCAAATGTGGGGGCGTGTCTGCGAGGGACGGCCCTTCGCAGCCGCAGCCCTTGCTGTTTTCCTGGCGGCGGTGGCGGCGGGTGGGCGGGCGGGCCCCTCGAACAATAGCAGCACGGAGCATGGTGCACTCGAGCCTGGGGAACGACCGGGGCGCGCTCTATTGTCCTGATATGGAAACAACACTTCCCTTCGTAGCTGCGTCCCCGCCCTCCCCGTCGCTGCGACCTTCCCACGTGCAAAAAGAAGACACGAAGAATTTTCTCCTTTTAAATATTAGTACAGTAAAACGAGGCAGGGGAGACGCTTTCATATAAAAAAGGAACGTACAAAAAACGGAGCTGCTTAAGGGATGGAAATTTTCTGACCGTGAGGAAGATACAAGTAGGAGGAGAGGTTAAAAGTTAAGATGAAAGGATAAGAACCGTGATTAATTTTGGAAAGAACAATGAGAATATCTAAATTAAAATATTTTCATGCAAGAGAATCATGTTTAAGAAGTTATAAAAATGCGACGTGTGCCAATTGCAAACAAATGGATTTTGAAACAATCCTCCAGTGCCACTTCAATAACTAAGTTAATCCAAATCACTTGATGGCGCCATGTCGGGAAAGGTGCATCCTCGAGAGAACATTATTACAGTACTTGCACATGGTAATATTTCCCTGTATATCTCAAGTGGCCTTCCCCATAGTCCTATGCAATAAATTCTTTTATTTACTTAAATATAATCAATCACTGATTTCCCCTTTTCTTTTAAGCGGACAATTTTGGGAATTGATATAAGACATTTGAGAAAGAGGACCTCACAACCTCTTGTAAATAAAAACGTTTATTGGAAAAGATGATCTAAGTAATGTGTAATGTAATTAAGTCAGTAATGATCCCCCTTTTATTTTAACCTACGCCCACCTATGTTTGTATAGATTTTTATTTCATTTCACTATTTCTGCAACCTCGCTCTTGATAAAAGCTCTTGATAGCTCTCAATGACAGCTCTTGAACTATTAATAGGGGGGAAAATCAGTAATTGAATATTCATTTTACGGTACTAGTTAGTAGAGTAATCATACTAGGGAATTTAATTAGCGAAGGCTATACGAATAGAAAATTCTGAAAAATAATGTTTTGATAAATAGGATTCAAGGGTTCCTTTGGCTCGGAATCAATTTAAAAGTATAGACTTGAATCCCGATATCCCAATAATGATGGCTAGTATTCTAACCTCTCAGTTTCAGGTAAATCCGCTTTGTAGACGAATCAAAAAACATGAGTTGAAATAAAACTTCTGACTCTGAAATAGATACTGAAAATGTTTCATAGTTGCATTTTAGTAAATTTGTCATGTACCTTCTTACAGCCTGCATCTATGTTGGCATTGTGATATTGTTAATGCGATATTGCCCTATCATGGAAATGAAAGAAAAATTATAATGAAAGAATTTTTAATATTATATACATTACTGGAAGTTTCTTTGGGAATGTCAATGCGCTTTATTACTGATATACACGAAAAACAAGTTCAGTATTGTAAACATTTTATTAGGAATTTTTAAAAACCTGTCACTTAAACATACGTTTTGGACATCATGGTGCTGCTATTAGCAATTTATATTAATACAGAGCATTCGATATTGGGTTAAGTCATTAATTTTATCTTTCATTCCTCTTCTTCTTTTTCTTCTCTGATTTCTTTCTTCTATTTCTTTCTCTTTTTCTCCTCTTTTTCTCTTGTGCCTTTTTCTCATTCTTCTCTTTTTCCTTCTTTTATCCTTGACTTTAAGCTATTACAGTCGACTCCGGTTATAATGAACTTCTGGGGACTAACATTTTTAGTTCATTATATCCGAGGTTCACTATATCCGATGATGTTAAAATTAAACAGAATTTCTTCATAAAGATTAATTTTAGTAACAGTGACACTGCAAAACACATTAACAGGACGAACTGAAAATTTATATCTTTTTTGTCCTTAAAAAATCAATTTCTTTTTAATTGTTTGCATCGTACTTTTTTCATTAGTAATTTTTCTAGATCCTTCTTCAGAATTCTTGTTTTCCATAATTAATTCTACATTGACCTCTGTATCTAAGTATCGTAATTCAGTCTTGTCACCCTTTTGCACTGTTGGAATTCAAGCTGCCTAGTGTTGGAATTTATGGCACTGAGGCGATATATTCTTTTCAGGAGAATTAATTTCTACGTTGTATTTCCTAGGTTCACTGTAGCCGAAGTTCAGGTTGACAATAACCGAGGTTTCTTATGCTTATTTGTAATGTAAGTGAAACGGGACCAGTGACTTAAGTTCACTATAATCGTGGGTTCACGAATCCGAGTTACCTATAACCGGAGTCAACTGTGTAATAGTAATAGTATGACGATTGCAAAGGTCGTTGCCACACGGAGAGTGCAAGCATACATGTTGAACGGGTTGCGTCAAGTAGGTTGACAGCGAATTCTCAAATAAATTTATTATGCATATCATTGTTGTTATTGTTGTTATTATTATTATTATTATTATTATTATTATTATTATTATTATTATTATTATTATTATTATTATTGTTTTTTGTGCCATCAGTTCACAACGACGTGTTTAGTACAGCATTTCTCAATTAATAACTCGTGGCTTGAATTATATTCAGGGGTTCTTCCGAGACATTTTAGTTAGATCATGATGTATTTTATGCCTGATTATTATATATTTATTTTTTGCTGTGTAATTTATGCAGTAAATATGTATCTATTTAATCGATGCTTTTAAAATCTTGAGTAATTACATAAGAAAGACAATAACAATAAACTGTGAAGAGAGTTCATTGTACAACGATGTACAAATATATTTCATTTTATTCAGAACACTCCAAATATTTAAAAAAACGTTAAAATTTTAAAGAGGTAAAAAATCAAACTTTTGCTTCGTTGGTAAATTGAACCGAGTCTCGAAGTTGTTAAAAGAAGCAATATTGCACGCTTTTCACGATCGGTGGGCGTAGCCTCCGGGGCCTCTGGCTTGTGCAGTGAGAGGGAGTCGCATGGTGGGAGCCCACTGGCGCAGTCTGGCGGGCGCTAGGACGAGGCTCACGAGCGGTGCACGCGAAGACACAATGCGTCTTTCCGCCTTGGCTCCCGGAACCCATTCGTCTGCTCGCCGCAAGAAAATGAGATATTTCACTCGGACGTTTATAAATACTGCAGCGCCTATTTACCAGTCTCGAAAGCTGCTAGTCGGAAACTGCTCCAAACGTGGTACAGTCTTCATTGTAAGGTAAAGCTTTAAGTTATTCCAAATGGCTTAATCAGAGGTAGAGCCGTGGCGAAAACTTATTATTTTTGTGGTTTAGAACAGTTTCCTCCATCAGTTTATCTTCTTATTATTCTGAAACTCCCTTTGAATGTACTACATGGATTAATTTCACTTTAAAGACTTTTGTAAGGCTTGCTAAAATTCAACTTCAAAAACATTTAGAGGGTGGTTATCCAATTTTTCTCACTTTTTCGACTTATTATAACATTCTCTAGATTTAGTATTTCTTTAGCTTTATTTTCTATGTATTCGGTACGCACACCAAGGTGTCACTGTTGTAACAATGGGGATTGAGGTTCTTTGCATTATGCACCCATTCTGTATTTTTTTAAATATGCTGTACCTTCAGTTAGTCAATTGACATGAGGAAGTTCTAATATTAAATCTCACACATCTGCTGCGGAGCAGAATTATACAACTCCCGAATCAGAATGAATTTTTATGGAAGTTTTTTTTAAATGATTGAATGAGTTCTCTAAATTATTTTATATTCTAGTTAGAGCAAAACAGTTATAAACTTTTAAGGACTAAGCTTCTAGGGAAGTAGAACCTGTTTCATATTTTGTCATGTGATGTAGTAGGCGTCTGCAATTCATATAATATTTTGTCGTTCTTGATGTACGAGTTATGAGTATATTTGGGGAATGATGCAAATTTAGACTTTTTATTAAGTGTAATGAAGGGAACAATGAAATAATCGTATTCCATGTAGATTGTTGATTTGCAATATACTAATTCTAAAACTTTTCCGCACCAATAAGTATCATAATGGAAAAATATTGGTAGAGGTCGGTGTTTTCGGAGGAAAAATCCGTTTTATGGATTCTTGAGAATAATCAAACAATGCCAGCAGCACATGAACTAATGAAGTGCCATGATGTGTGTTCAGATGGAAGTGTGTCGCGTGTAATTCTGCTAGATTAAAAGCTTTTGAGATTTAACTTAGGACACACCTCTGGAGTAAGGTCTCTTAGTGTCGTTCCAACGTCGAGTAAGATGTCAGGTGACTTAACAACTCGCAATTTGGGTCCAAAAACCAGAAGAGAATTCTTAAAAATGAAGTTTAAGAACGGGAGCTTGGATGCTGGATTGGAGCTAGGAACGGGAGCCTGTCCTTTGGTTGAAGACGGAAAGTTTTAGCACACCTCAGTTTTAAGTTGTGTCACGTATTTTTCTTTGTTTGTAAGGTCTTCCTAATATCAGCTGTTGAACTGCTTTCAACTGTTTTCATTGCAGCTGGGAAACGTTTAAATGCTCGCCAAAGGTATTGCCATAGGAATAAAAATGTTGGTCGAGGTAGCCTTGCAGTTTTGTTACTATATTGTGTTTCTTTTTCTGCTTCAAACACTCACATCCAATACATGTGAGTAGTTTCAGTTTGCTTTTTATTTCACCTGACACACCTGACATTTATGTATTCTCATGAGGGGGTCGAACTAGCATTACATGTTTAAACTATATTAAATTTGCCTGTCGCGTCTAGTGTGAAAAAAATAGTGATCCATAATAAGAATGCGGACAACCAGTAAATGGAATTGGAGATCAAACTGAATCAAACAATCTCTGTAATACATGTTGTTTAAAGCATGTTTTGAAATTGATATAGAATCAATTATTTCGAATTCTTTTTCAATTTTGTCCTTTTATGGCAAAAAACTGCTAGACTTATTTTAAAAATAAATTTGTATTTTTATAGCTTTTTTTTTTCTTAGGTCTTTTATCCAGCCGACAGCCGGTTGCCCTTTACGTCCCGAAGGGACGCATATTCGACCATACACTAGACAAACACTCGCGGGCTCCTCTGGGGGTCAGCAGAACGCGAGGCCCTCCGCGACAACACACACAAAGTCAAGGGACAAACAGCCATGCCCAAGGCGGAACTCGAACCCGCGACCCTTCGGACCGAAGCGCTGAGTCGGTACTCGCTCTTAGCCACCTCGGCCATCCAGGTTGGCATTTTTATAGCTACCTAATAAAAAAACAAAAAACAACAAACAATCAAATAAGTCAAGTAACTTAAGGGAAAATATACATTAAGTTAGAGGAGAGTTTATTCAGAGGATTATTTGAACTGTCCGCTAAAACCCGGCCGTTATTCTTGTATATATGACTCAGAAGTAATAATATTTCTTAGCATTACATATATTTCATTTATCCATAAAATCAGTAGCATACACTTAAATGTGTATATTATAATTTTTTTCAAGTTTGAGGTTATTTTATTATAATTAATATATTTTAATATAATGAAATATGACGACAATTTTCTTTCATGTGTTAACGGTATCAGCCGGAATCAGAATACGAACTTCAATGTGTTATATTGCCATGTGATCTGAACAAATATATTTACTCCTTCTGGAACTACAAACTCATATCGACGATCTATAATCACGCACAACCTGGCGAGAATTTCAGATCCTCCAAAAGTTAAATTGACTGAAAATTATAAAATCATAAAATTTTTAAACTAAGAGAGTTGGTAACTAGTGACTCAGGTGCCGCGTTGGTGGATGATACCTGATTGGGGAATACCCCGCAAGCCCACGTAGGCCGGCGCCGGATCTCGGCACCCAGCTGAGGAACACCAGGACCACTTCTCGCGATAAAAAACATGCACTACATTTACGGGACTAACGACATATCAGTTGGCACGCCCATAATCACTAACCAATCAATCAATAAATCCATACAGATGTCGGTCATTGACATGACACATCTCGTAGACGGCCTCTATGAGTCCGCTTGCCTTTGTCCTGCCTAAACTACAAGGTTCTAACCTTCGACGCGGGCCAACCGCCCCGATTGTCCCTACCTTTGTTGGCATTAGCGTCCTCTGGGGGCTGCCCGCGAAACCGCCGCCATCCTCCATCCCCCTCCCTCTCCCCTAATGGGACACCCCCTCCCCCCCTACGTGTCACGTCCTCTGCCGACCACTCATCCCGGGGCTCACAGGGTCCATCGCCTGATGCTCCGGAGATCAAACGGCGCGCCCCGCCGCGCTCCGACTCGCCCCGCTCCGCCACGCCCTTCCCCGCTCGGTTCCGTCCCGCCCCGCCCCGCCCCGCCCCACCCCGCCCCGCCCCGCCCCGCCCACGCGGGCGCCCAGCACGAAATTACACGCGTTCTCCTTTCATAGGCGCCCTCTTTATTAATTATCTCGTTTCACCAGCTCTTGACTTCAGCGCCCGCCTGGCGAGTGGCAGAGAGGACGAAACATGCTCCGGGTTGACAACGCGGTATTGATTTTTTGTCGTGAAACCCAGTTCGTTCATGCTTTCGGAATGTGTTGTTACATTCGGTCACATCTGCTTTTCCATCACGGTAGATCTTACGCGTGGATCTTTTTCCATCCACAGAGCAACGTAATCAAACCGTCATCTTAATTAAGCGGTCACCTCTTGAAGGAATTGCGATTATCGTAGAATCAGTTGAATTATCCGCAAGATAGCGTAAATATTCCCCCTTTTCAGCTGTCACTTGAGTAAGCGACAAGGGGCACGTTTCGTAGATTTATCTCTCTTAAAGGGTCCTTTGAAGCTATTTTTAACTACATTAAAATAAACCGAAAAGTGATCGAAAAATACTAGCAGTTCCTCCGATGCTTAAAAAGCTATTGCTCTCTTCCATTATTTCTGACATATGCAATTTTCGATAATTCAGGCTGTTCAAAGAAAATGCACCAGCGTCATTTCTTTAATCGTCTTTTGCTCTATCCGAGGAAAATAATCTAGTCTACAAACAGGTAGCCATTTTTGAGGAAATTTGAAAATGTTGAGACTTCATGTAAAGAAATCCCCAAAGTCAAAATATCCATTTGAAATTCAAGAGGGCCAGATCGATCGTGAATTATATAAAATATGGTCTTTTATTAAACTTAGTTTTCATTAATAATGTATTATCGTTCTAAATTTATGAATTTCCATTCCAGACATACGATGGAACTCCCATTATTCAGAACACCAGCCGTCACTTAAAGAAATTTAAAATGTTAGAGAGAATATACGCCACAACATAGCGATTAGCACAATTTCATTTTATGTTTCCAGTCACCTTATAACATACTAGATTAAGCAGCCACCTCTAATTATAACGCCTGATTTTTCCGGAACCACTGGTGATCTCTTAAAACAGATTTCCCTGTATTTTTGATTTACCTTAGGTTATTACTAATTATTACCATTCAGAAATAGAATTCGTCTAATATAATATACCCCTTCTGATATTATTGGTATTATTATTATTATTATTATTATTATTATTATTATTATTATTATTATTATTATTATTATTATTATTATTATTATTATTATTATATTACCATTAATTTAGTTTGTTAACTATTGCCGCTGATTTGAACACCTCCACACACAATTGTAGTTAAATACATCTTATCTTACCTTATCTTTGCCGCGCCGCCGCCCCGCCTCCGCCGCGCTCAGTTGCTCTGTCCCTGTCGCCCTTGACCCGACTCTTACCATCGCCTCCAGCTTACCACCCCTGCAGCCCCAGCTCTTGCCGCCGCTCACCGCCTCTATTCCTTCCCCTCCTCTCGTAGCTTTCCTTGCAACCAACTGCACCCATTGCTCGCGTCTCCGTAACGAACCACTGACCTCGCTTGAATTGATATAGGTTTGTAAAATATTTATGAAATAAATTACTCATCTGTATTTTTCTATAGAAAATATATTTTCAATAACTTCACTCAAACGTATTTAACACGTACTATCTTTTTTATTAACTATACAATACCTTTGTTTTAGATAATGGTAATCATTAACATTTCTATTTCAACACACACCAGTTGCTAAGATTCCAATCTTAACTTTTTATGAACATGTAAAATTTACATGTGTTGATATTTCCTTCTCCACCACAGCTTCCCAGCCGTCTGCTTCCCTTGCACCCGCTGGCAGCCCTCGCCGCCTCCGCCTCCGCCTCGGCCAGGCGCGCAAGAAGGGCACGGCAAATAGCGGCGCGTGGGCGGGCAAACATGCAGAGGTGCCGAATGTAAACGCGCAAGCGCGCTGTTTGAAGAGAAGAGGGCCTTATAGCGTCCCGCCCGCCCGCCCGCGCACCCACGCGGAGGGTCTTGGGGTTGCGTCGTCTGCCCGCAGACTCCGGGCAGCGCGGCCCGCAGAGCGCGTTGCCGGCGCCAGGATCAGGCGTGTGGTGCCGTGCTTGGCTTGAAATGCGTGAAATGGATCTATAGAAGTTTTTTCTTGAATTGGGTAGATGTTGCCCGGTGGCAGAATGCAGAAATATCAGAATCAGAGTATACTTACAATTACAAGTAAAAGAATAATATATAAAAAAATCAATATAAAAAAGAAATTTTCTTTGTCATTACCTAGACATGCAGATGGCATTTACATTCCTATACTACAAATGAAAATGCATATATATATATATATATATATATATATATATATATATATATATATATATTAACATACACAATAGATAAATAAACTTACATATTACACAAATATACATACATACATGCAAACATACACGCGTGTATATATATATATATATATATATATATATATATATATATATATAGACCAAGGAATCCTCGCATACACACCAACCTGCATCGATTCATTCATATTCAGACAAACGTGGATAAACATTTTTACCTAACACCACAGTGTAATAATATACGATACTTATAATAATTATTACATTCCTAATACGTGAAACAATCGTTACTACAAATAAATACGTTTGTCAGAATAGCCTGTCGGTCAATAGAGCGAATGAGAAACCCGCTAACGAAACACTTGTTTGAAATAATTTAATACGAGAAGTTCGACCGGCTTACGTGACTCAGCGCGTCAACTGATGTCATTGCACTGCCTCTGTTCCTGAGGTCCTAGGGTTCTAGTCCCGTCGGTGGCAGGATTTTCGACATAAGCTAGATAGCTAGGTCGAACCGCTGTCTGAGGAAGAATCGCTGTCTGAGGCTGAAATCGCCTCAGCCGCTGTCTGAGGAAGAATTCTAGCTGCCGGCGGATCTGATTGGTGATTTCTCCGATCAACTGTGGGTTCTCCGATCCATGCGAATGCCGGAGCAGGGCCTCTAACAAAGTGGCCACGGGCCGCTCGCCATCTTTCCTTCCTCTTCATTGTCCTATTCTCATCCCATCATACACCACACTATGGTGCCCCGCTGGTGGAAGATACCTGGTTGGGGAAACCCCCGCGAACCTACGCCTAGGTCAGTGTCGACCAGGAGGCGGACATCACCGCCACCTCCCGTGCTAAAGCATGCACTACACTTACGGGACAGATGCCGTAGATCGCCGTAGCCGTTGACATGCCGCGAAACACGATATTATCAGTTAATCAAATGAGTAGTATGCATGGAACTAAAGCAGAATAAAACGAACGTTAATCAGAAATCTAAAAAAATCCTGGAACGTGGTGCAATCGGCGTTCTCTGAATATTCAGAGTGCGCCCGGCAGCGGTTCCTGGTTCGCTTCTTGTCTGCGGGATGTTCAAGAGAGCATTAGGGGCACCCGGGGGTGTAGGTGCGGTTGGAAGAGATATCACGTCTTCCTCCTGCAGGCGCTTTGCTCCGACCCCCTCCCCGTCCCGCCCCACTCACCCCGACAGCGAAGTAGTCGATCGAGCCAAGAGAGACACAAACCTGTGAACCCGAGATCTTGAAAGGAGTCTGAAAACGTATCGGAAGATTGCACCGATGTTTGCCAATTCGCACTAAGTTTCTTACGCAAATCTTTTCGGAGCTCCTCGCTCATCTCGGCGACGAGAAGGAGCTACGGATGAAGGTGGATGCTGAAGGACCAACAGAGTCGATAAATAAAAGTTGGATAAATAAAAGCGTTGAGTGGTACGAAAAGCGAGACCGATAAGGCTGTCATCTACTTGTAATGAATATGTTTCGTATCAGATTTTTTTTTTTTTTTGCCGTTTCGTTAGGTGTTCTTTATCGGCACTTCTCGCTTTTCAGTTCTCTTTCCATTCTCCCACCTCTTCTTCTTGTTTGTACTCTATTTCCATCTGTATTCCTCTCCTTGGCGTTTATGGAGCAACTAATTGTTATCCAGTTATTTTCTCTGACGTGTTGTCTTCATCTATAACCGATTCTTTGACGTTTCCAAAATTATCCGATCTATCCACTGTCCAAGTTTGAGCTTCGCACTTACTCATTTAGTGCAATTTTTATTTGGACATTTCTAGTATTTCGAAGCCGCGAGAATGTGAACAATTCAAGGAAGTGAACTGATAATATTTTCGAGAAAGATATAAATACTATTTTAAATTTTTAAAAAATCATCTAAAATCTCTTATTTGTTAAACTGACCTTTTAATAATTTTTTCCCCTGTGCTGTTGACAAATTGGTGAGAAACTAATGTGCCATTGAAGCTCGCTAGGGTTTTCTCGTGGCCTCTACTATTCAGTTACGTTTGCAGGGAAACTTGGGACTCGAATGATGCCTAAATAGTAGCCTATCCGCGCCATCACAGTTCCAACCCGTCTTATTCAGCCCAACTGCTTCCAGCCCCGCCCAGCCCCGCCCAGCCCCGCCCAGCCCCGCCCAGCCCCGCCCAGCCCCGCCCAGCCCCGCCCAGCCCCGCCCAGCCCCGCCCAGCCCCGCCCAGCCCCGCCCAGCCCCGCCCAGCCCCGCCCAGCCCCGCCCAGCCCCGCCCAGCCCCGCCCAGTCCCGCCCAGCCCCGCCCAGCCCCGCCCAGCCCCGCCCAGCCCCGCCCAGCCCCGCCCAGCCCCGCCCAGCCCCGCCCAGCCCCGCCCAGCCCCCCCGCCCAGCCCCGCCCAGCCCCGCCCAGCCCCGCCCAGCCCCGCCCAGCCCCGCCCAGCCCCGCCCAGCCGCCCAGCCCCGCCCAGCCCCGCCCGGCCGCCCAGCCCGCCCAGCCCCGCCCAGCCCCGCCCAGCCTGGCCGCCCAGCCGCCCAGCCCGCCCGGCCCCGCCCAGCCGCCCAGCCCGCCCAGCCCATGGCCGCCCAGCCCCATGGCCCGCCCAGCCCGCCCAGCCCCGCCCAGCCCCGCCCAGCCGCCCAGCCGCCCGGCCCGCCCAGCCGCCCAGCCCCGCCCAGCCCCGCCCAGCCGCCCAGCCCCGCCCAGCCCCGCCCAGCCCGCCCAGCCGCCCGCCGCCCAGCCCCGCCCAGCCCGCCCAGCCGCCCAGCCCATGGCCCTTGGCCGCCCAGCCGCCCAGCCCGCCCAGCCCCGCCCGGCCGCCCAGCCCGCCCAGCCGCCCAGCCCCGCCCAGCCGCCCAGCCCCGCCCAGCCCCGCCCAGCCCACCGCCCAGCCCCGCCCAGCCCCGCCCAGCCCCGCCCAGCCCCGCCCAGCCCCACTCCATCGCATTTTTGCTTCCGATGTTGCAGCCCGTCGCTGCCCTTGCCGCCTACCACCTCCGCCCCTCCCCCCTCGCGTCTGCCACAAAGCGCCTCGCTTCAAGTCCCATTTTAAAGCGCCGCATACCCCTTCCCTCCCACACACCCATCGACATCGCTCTCAATTTCCATTTCCTCCTGAAGATGCGCCAAGTTTTTCCGAGAATGGAGTTCCCCAGCGAGTGAGGACGTTCCAGATGCGCTGACACCCTGCTCGTCCTCGGCTGCGCGGCGTACTAGCGAAAATAGGAAGTGCGAAAGGCGCTGGGAAATTCAGTAGTATTATCCGCGCACGTTTTCGTGAGCCCTCGCTTCGCTCCTTGCTCGAGGATTGGGGAGTGTGCTTATTTTGACAAGGAATTTTATCTCAAATTTGTAGTTCGTTTTTCTATGCAAAATAGTTTCTATTACATGAGAGCGAACATTTCTGGTTATCAGATTTTGTCCTCAATGCTCGTTGCTATCATTTATTCTTAATTCAACTAATGTTGGCAAAGGAGTGGGGTAGGCATTCCGGGATCAAGAAAACGTGCGCGTATAATATTCTTGCATGCGTACAATGTCGGAACATCATCCAAAGGTGCTCTCTGAGATACCGTTTTTCGTTACATTTTCTTTTGGTGTTCGGAAATTCATATGTTGTTAGTAGAAACCTTTTGGCAATCATTAAAACATATTTTGTTGTTTATTAAAAATATGTAAATTGTAAAGTTTCGTAATTGAAAAAAATTTGCAAAATTAATAGAGTCAAATTAATTCTGTTGATCTCTATTGCTTCCACTGCCCTAGCTATCTCGAAACTTAGTATTTGCTTGCTATCGACAGAGTGTAAATTGTGAAAAAACATAAAAAAGAAAGCCGTTAAAACATTTACAAAATTCAAAAAAATGATGTTAGCTTATCATTCATTAACAACCTAATTTCGTCCTATATTTTACTCATTTATCTACTTTGTTATCTCTCGCGTTGAAAGTAATTTTAATAAACGTTATGAAAGTGGAACAGAGTTGTATTTGGGTACTGTTGCAAGCATTTTGTCAAGAATTTAAAAGTTTCTTTGTGAAAATGAACAGTACTTTTACTCATCAATTGAAATAATGAAAATATAAATGAACTCGAAGCAATTTCTATTTAATTCCCAGTTAAATATTAGTAATAACAATAGGTTTATATTAGAATAAAAAACCTACTTCTAGCAGCTTTGAATTCGAGGAATCATTTGCTGCTTTGGCTGCTGCTTTGAGAATGTTTCGGAAAGCGGCATATTAAGTGCGTGCTTCTAACAGCTTACGGTAAGTCGCAGCCCGAAGGGAATATCAATTTCCGTCCTTTGTCGAGAAATTGTTTTCATCTCCTTCATTGACAGTCAGCTGCTTTCACACTCCCAACTCATACTTACAAAAGACCAACTTTGTGTAACGAGTTAAGATAAGCTTTGCAAATTCTAATGTAGTACAGTCGACTCCGATTGTAGTGAACTTCTGGAGACTAACATGTTTGGTTCACTATATCAGAGGTTCGCTATAACCGATGACGTCAAAATTAGATAGAATTTCTCCACAACGATTCATTTTATTTAGAGATGCAGCAAAATACGTTAACAGCGTGAACTGAAAATTTCATTATTTTTATGTTCGTGAAAATTCAATTATTTTATAGTGTTTGCTACGTACTTTTTCATTAGTAATTTCTCAAAATCTTTTTTCAGAGTTGGTTTTCTCTCCTTACTTGATTCTGTATTAACCACTGTCTCTATCGTAATGCGGTCTTGATACCCTTCAATGCCTCTTTCACTGTTGGAAGTCCAACTCTCCGAAGGCCCTTTTACTCGACTAATAACACACGAGATGCTTTCGGTAGCGGGATTGCGCAAGCGGCTAATGAAACTGATCGCTTTCCCGCGCGGCGCGGGGGTGTCGCCAGGCTGTGGGGCTGTGGCAGTCGCGCGCTTCCTCTCGCCTACGTAGAACACAACAGGCTTATGACCTTTGGCCGACGATATTATTTCCAACCTGCCGCTTTGTGCCGCGGAATATCTTGTAACACCGACACTGAAACTGAAGCAAGCAATCGCGCGTCTCGGCCGACACTTGTAGCCCACGCAGGACACGGCCTTTGTTTTTGCAGTGAAACTGAGTAGCTTGAGGTCATCAATAAGGTGCCCATTCTTGGTCCGCTACCTTCACTTCAGGGGAGTCTTCTTCTATTAAGACCTTTGGCCTACAACATTTCTTCCAAGCTGCTTAGTGTTGTAATTTGTGGCACTGAGGTGATATATTGCATTTCAGGAGGGAATTAATTTCCATGCCTTTGTAATCCCTAAGTTCACTGTAGCTGAGGTTCATGTCTTCTATAACCGAATCTTCTGATCCTTATTTGCAATGTAAGTGAAACAAGACCAGTGACGTAAGTTCACTATAGCCGACGGTTCACTATATCAGATTTTACTATAGCTGAGTTCACTATAAACGGAGTCGACTGTATATGAACACGAAAGGGGATTTCTCTCTCGAACCGCGGCGGGGGCGAAAGTTGACGAAATCTCTTTCGCTCTCCGTTACTTCGCCGCCAGAGGAATAAAAGTGCGACTCTGTGAAAAATGCAGGTTTCATAAACTCGGCGCCTCTCTCGCGCGCTAATTTGGGAGTTCATAATGAAGATCGCCCTGCGCGACTGCGCGGCGGAGATTCCATTTAATCCGCCCCGGTCGCGCAGATACTCTCGGGCAGCGCCTGCGGGGTGGCACACGCGTCATGTGCCCCTCGCCGGCCCCGGCTCGGGTTCGCGGCTGCCCGTTGCTAGGACGGGCCACGCCCCCTCGCGCCACACCCTCCCGCGCCCTCCGTGCTCTCGCTCTTCTTTATTCTCCTTCACCCACCACGTCTTCCTTCTCCTTCTCTTCTTCTTTGTACTCTTCTTATTTCTCCTCCCACTCTTCTTGTTTCTGCACTCCTTTCTCCTCCTCTTCCTCTCCTTTTTCTCCTCTTACTTTTCTTGATTCTGCACTTCTTTCTCCTCCTCTTCTTCTTATTTTTTTCCTACTCGTCTTCTTGTTTCTCCTCCTTCTTTCTCCTCCCACTCTTGTTTCTACGCGCCTTTCTCATCCACATCTTTTTCTTTCTCCTCTTCTTCTTGTTTCTCCTCCTCTTTTCCTTTCTCCTCCCCTCTCCTGTTTTCCTTCCACCTCTTCTTTCTCTTCCTCCTCTTCTTTTTCCTCATCATCTTCTTTATCATCCTCCTCTGCTTGTTTCTACTCTCCATTCTCCTTATCCTCCCCTTCTTCTTCTTCCTCGTCTTCTTATTTCCCCTCTTCTTCTCTTCTTTCTCCTCGTCCTCGTCCTCTTTCTCGTTTTCTTTCTCCTCCTCCTTCCTTGCTTTATGCACCACTTTTCTACTTACTGTTTGTTGTGATTGCCTCACCTTTTTTCAGAGGAACTTCATACAAGATCATTCGTACTTTTCGTGTCATGTGTTCTTTCTTCAATCTCTCGCACGCGCATTATTAGCAAAAAACACTTATCCTTGCCTCATTCACTTTCCGGCGCTTTTATTTTTATTCGCGTATTGTATACAAACGTTTCCCGATGCTTTCCAATTACTTCTGAGTTAATCTTACCACCCATCTGATAATTTCGAAAGGACAAAATGCACTCCATTCCCTTATCCCACTCTCATTTTCTTTAATAGTTCGACACTTCGCATTCTCTCTTTTTTTTGTGCATTCAATAACTTATCTCGTACAAATATTCTATATTCTACAATCTTTCCTTGTCTTTTTCCTCATAGCACTATTTTTATTTTTTTGACCTGTTTCTCGCCAGTATTGTTTACACTTTGCCAACTCTGCATACCACATTTTAACATATTTGAAGGCGGCGCGATTCCATAAACCCATGATTATAGTCTGAGCCGAATCCCAATGACGTTACGTGAAAGCTGAATTTTCCCGTTTCCTCGTGGTGTCGTCGCCACTTCCTGGCAGCGTGTGTGGGTGTGGGTGTGTGGGGGTAGGGAAGGCGGCTTCGGGTGCGCCGGCTAATTGTTTGCGACGGGGGCTGGAATCTAAGCCCGGACAAGATTGGGGACGACGCACTGGGAGGAGGGAGGCGACTTGAATTTCGCTCCACAACGACGAAGAAGCGGCTGAGAGGCGCAATTGAATAAGTCCCCGGCGCCGGGCCTTCTCTGCCTTCGGGTGGCGCCGTCGCCTGGGGGTGCAGCTCGCCCCTCGCCCCTTGCCACTCGTCTCTGCCACTCGCCTCTCGCCCCCTGCTCCTCGCCCCTTGCCACTCGTCCCTCGCCCCTTGCCACTCGCCTCTTGCCACTCGCCTCTTGCCACTCGCCCCTTGCCTCTTGCCACTCGCCCCTCACCCCTTGCCACTCGTCTCTTGCCACTCGCCTCTCGCCTCTTGCCACTCGCCCCTTGCGCCGTGGCACTCGCCCCTTGCCACTCGCTCCTCACCCCTTGCCACTCACCCCCTCCCCCCGCCTCATGCGACTCGCCCCTTGCCCCTTGCCCCTTGCCCCTTGCCACTCGTCCTTCGCCTCTTGCCACTGGCCCTTGCCACTCGCCATCGTCGCCACCCACTAACCATCGTCCCTCGTTCCTTCCTCCTCACCGCATGCCTTTGCTTCGTCCTCGTTCCCACACCCACTGTCCATCGTCCCTCGCCCCTCCCTTCGCCCATTGCCTCGATGCCCTTGCCCCACCGCCTTTGCCCCGAGCCCCCTAGCCCATTGCCCATCGCCCCTCGTCCTATGTTCCATGCCCTTCACCCCGAGGCTCTTGCCACTCACACCCCACGCCCGTGCATCATACCTCTCTCCATCGTCCCTTGTCTCGTCCCCACGCCCTATACCACTCACCCGTCTCGTCTGCCGCCCCACTCCCTTGCCGTATGCCCCTCGCCCATCGTCCCTGGCCTCGCCCCTTCGCCCTATACCTCTCGCCCGTCTTCTCGTCCGCCGTCCACGCCCTTGCCGTATGCCCCTCGCCCAGCGTCCCGGAGCCTCGCGCCGCCCTATACCTCTCGCCCGTCTTCTCGTCCGCCGTCCACGCCCTTGCCGTATGCCCCTCGCCCGACCCTTCCTCGCCACTCAGCCCATGCCTCGCCGTCCTTGGGGGCAAGAGAGCTTCATTCCACACTCATGCTTTAAGCATCGTCCTGCGATTTGTTTTCTAGACGGCAGCTCCAATGTATTCGGAATTATTTTTCATGCCAATTCACAAAAACTGAACTATTTCATTGTTATTTTCTAGATTATTGATTTCATGTATGTAACTATTTATAACATATTCAAGCTCCAATCAAATTGCTTCTTGATACCATAAAAACACGCTGAAAGCCTTTTCTTTCTTAATCAATCAAAAATACATTCTGACTAGTTATGTATTCAAGAGCTTCTTCTTTGTATCTTTCGCTCCTGAATCATTAGCATTGTTGTTTTTAGGGAAGCAACTGGTATGGTTTGCGCCTCTACAACGTAGAACTTCTCATTTAGCAATTATGACATGGAAGTTTACAAACGGTTTACAAACGCTCACGACGGTACCTCCTAAGACCTGGAAACAGAGACTGTCTCTTCCAAAGCCTCCGACACCTCCAAATGCGATGCAATTTCCTGCATTACTGGCCCGCCCTCTGTCGAAGTCGCCGACGCCACCTGCTCCTGACGCTAAGCTCTGTCTCGTTTCCAATTAACTGAAAGATCACGGCGCCTTACCTTACTCCAAAAGGAGCCCAGCTTAACAACGCGTGAGCTGTTGAGGAAATTGACGAAATAGGCGTTTGCTCTCGCTCTCAGCGATACGTATTCGCCATAAATTTGGAACAATCAGAATCACATGAATTGAATATCTAATACGACATTATTGCCTGTATTCTTCGCGGCCATTCTTCTTTATGTGATCTTTAATCACGGGAAACTATGAAATGAACAGGTAAATAGGAAATTGATATATTCCAAATACCGCGGAAAAACACGTATTTGACTGGTTGAAAGGTGGAGATTATTAAATTTGATTAGTTCATATCTGATGTGTGAAATACATTCATATAAATGCAGTAATTATTTCGTTAATACTATCTAGAAATATTTTGAACTTTTTCAAATAAATGAAACACATATCGTGTCTTTCATTGGTATTTGGACATTTTTTCTTCATCTTGAGTAACTATTTAATTAATAACATCATATTTTTGCAACATGCCTATTTCATACTCTCATATTTACTTCGTCAAGATAAAACTTTTTCGTAACTTCTGAGCTTCGTTGTATCTTTGCATTGATGCTGAATAATAGTTATGCGGAGTACCTAGGTTTAATAATTTTTACTATGTTTATTCAAACTGGAATATGATATAAACTTCACCGTTTGCGAGAAAAGTTTGTCTCGTGCATTTTTGTCTTGAGTCCACCCCAAAAAATATTGCGCCACAATTTTCTTAACGATAATATCAATACGAAATATGAAGTTAAACGAAACGGATAAAACAGTTCACAGAATTGTAAAATATGAGTTGCTTGCGCGTCATCAATCAAGCCATTGCAGACCAAGCAATTGTTATGCTTGCTGTAAAGAAGTGAACTCTGAAAAAATATTGCTTTAAGATCAGAAAATGCGGAAATGCAGAAAAGTTTTTGTGTGGTGTGTCATAGATCTGTAATATATCACCTGCACAGGTCAAGTGTCAATTGAGAATATTATACAGGTCAAATAGGTGCTAACGAACTGTAAAAAAAACGGTGGAATAAAATTAAATGGTGACGTAAACCTAACATTACAATGTGACACATAGCAGCGAGTAATTGCTCCTGCAACTACACAAGAAAATGCATTTGAACATTCCCGCGCCTTTGTGTAATTGTCACAATTGTCGCTCAAGTCTAAAATTCTCGCGTTGGGCGGAGAGACGTTGAAACGACGACGCGAAATGTCGACGGGCGGCGGGGGTGGGGGGTGGGGGCGGGGGTGGCGTGGGCGCAACGGCGCGCCGAGGGCCGGGTCACGAAGTCGCGACCAATTACCGTCAGCGCCGCGGCACTCGTCACAGCCGACGGTCGCTCCGCCCCCCCCCCCGCCACCCTCCCCTTCGCCGGCAGTAATTTGGCCGCGCGCAGCGACTAGCTCAGGATTGGGGTCGCGACTTCGCCCCGCCGCACGGCCCTGCTGTCGCCTCGGCGTCGCCGCCTCCGTTTTCACCGCGTTACCACAACTGCCCATGCGCCTCTTCCAACGCTCGCTTCTAGCAAACCTTTCACATCACCGCAATCTGCACCACATCTCCTGACACTTCAAATATTGTAAAGGCAATTGATAACGTTACCGGTAGCGGTAGCTCAGTGCATCAACTGATGTCACTGCAGCACCTCTAACCGGGAGGTCCTAGGTTCCCACTCCCCTCGGCGGCAGGATTTTCGACACTAGCTTTTCAGCTAGGTCGAATTCAGCTGCTGTCTGGAGGAGAATTCTAGCGGCCGGCCGCTCTGATCGGTAGTTTTCCGTGGTTTCTCCGATCAACACCAGGCGAATGCCGGAGCAGTACCCTACCAAACGGGCCACGGACCGCGCGCGATCTGTCCTTCCTCTTCCTTGTCCTATCCTCTCCCCTTACACACACTCTTACACTAACATGCACTACACTACCACATATTCCGAGACCGGTCGGGAGTTTAGAGCTTGTCCCGACTGGGGCGGTGCCCCGCTGGTGGGAGAGTCCTGGTTAGGGGAAACCCCACTAGCCGACGGTAGGTCGGCGCCGGATCTCGCCATCCAGCGGGGGAAGATCACCGCCATCTCCCGAGAAAAAACATGCACTACACTAACGGGACTAATGACCACAGTAGTTGACGCGCCCGGAAACACGAAAAAATCAATCAATCAAAAATCAATTGATAACGTTTTCCTTACTGTCATTATCACCTTCATAGCTTGTCCGTAAGCAACAATTGGAGATACCATGACATGATGCTTTTCCTCCGCCGTCGCCACAGAAGCCACGAGACCACAATCTATATCACTTCCGCGAGCAAGTTCTGTTTGCCACAAATGTCAAAATGCCCAGCCCTGCCGGGATCAACCACAGTTAGTGCGTGCTTCCTCGGACACTGAGATGGTCAGATACCACTGCGATGGACACAGAACGATACCACTGAGATGGACACAGAACGATACCACTGAGATGGACACAGACAGATACCACTGAGATGGTTCCATACGTCCATGTCTTAAGTCACCCGTTAAGCTTCGTGCCGTGTCCGCTTCCCAGCACCAACACCACCGCCTCCGAGTCTCCGCTGCCACCACCTCCCGCGTTTGCCCGCTTCGCGCTCGCTCTCGGCTCGAAAACAGTCGGGAACAAGTAGTTATTCCGGGTGACATGTAATATTCTCTTTTTACTATTATTCCCCGAGTCCCCTTTTTGTAATTTTTTTCCGTCGAGATGACCCCGTTTCCCCCCGTTTTCATTACTCTTCGGCGTTCTCGTTTCGCTTCGACCTCTCGTTTCCAGACTTCCTTTCCCGTTTACGACGACTTTCTCTGCGTATGGCGAGTGGCCATGTCGGGCGGACCGGCTTTACTGCCGCCGACGCTTCGAAATGCCTTTATGCAGCGCAGTTCGCAATTCGAGCGGCGCGCTCCTGGCGGCGGAGTCACGCAGTCCGCCCGGTTAAAGAAGATGCCGCGAATGCGTGCTTTCTCAGAGCGGATTTCACAACTAATCATGTCTAGGGATGGCACAAAAATCATCATTGTGAAAACATCGATATTTTCGAGCAGAAACGTAGATATCACATCGATGTTTGATGGTTTGCTTGTGTTGTTTTCTTTAGATCGTTATATTTCTTCAGAAACATGTTCAAAAAAGCAAACTTCTTTAAAAAGCAAACTCCTTCAAAAATCTAACTCCTTCAAAAATCTAACTCCTTCAAAAATCTAACTCCTTCAAAAATCTAACTCCTTCAAAAATCAAACTCCTTCAAAAATCAAACTCCTTCAAAAATCAAACTCCTTCAAAAATCAAACTCCTTCAAAAATCAAACTCCTTCAAAAATCAAACTCCTTCAAAATCAAACTCCTTCAAAAATCATACTCCTTCAAAAATCGAACTCCTTCAAAAATCAAACTCCTTCAAAAATCAAACTCCTTCAAAAATCAAACTCCTTCAAAAATCAAACTCCTTCAAAAAGCAAACTCCTTCAAAAAGCAAACTCCTTCAAAAAGCAAACTCCTTCAAAAAGCAAACTCCTTCAAAAAGCAAACTTCCTCAAAAAGCGAACTTTTTGTTGATGTACCAAATCATCGATGTATTGATGCTTTGCTAAAATTTGCCACCACTAAGCATGTCTATGCTCCCGTAGATTATCGATTAACAACGCCTCATAAGCAAATGAATAAATTGTTTCATATTTTCATCAATTATCAAAAACAATATTAAATTGATAAATACGACATAAAGAAATCAACAGAACAATTGTTAATATGTTTTCTTAATCGAACATTCGAAATCTTAAGCAAATACTGAAATAAGGCGTAGGAGATTTTTAGATTCTCATGTCGTTCGAGGAACATTACTTACTATATTGCACCATTTTTTTTAATTTTTAAATTATTCATAATATAGCATGTTTTATGTGAATGTGAATTCATTTGTGTAATTAGGCGTATGGGTAGACCTTATGACCTGAGAATCGTCAAATTTATATTTTCTTATTGTTATGTTATATACTGCGGTTTTTACTTTGCTGCGACTGACATTCATGAGTGTCATGCGGTGCCATCCAATCGGGACCTTAAAACAGCTGATATGTGCCAGACGAACGGTTAAAAAAATCGCACTATAGTTCACACTTCCTCAATAAGCGCTATAAACCATTCATTTAAAGTTCTTAGATACTACAAAGAGTAGCATATTCCTTTCCGGTCGAATCCGCCATTTTATATACAGTTGTCAGGAGAGTTCGGACCACCCGGCTTTGTATGTATTGGGAATTACGAATCTACCCAAAATCATTATTTATGTATATAATAGAATTGTTATTATTGCTCTTGGAGAATGGTTATCAATTAACGTACGTGTCATGACAGTTGTCTGTGGATGGTTTTTACCACTTCATTGCACATTCGTGCAATGTAGTAACGGCAAGATCTGGGCATTGGATGTCATGAGGTCGATGGTTTCATTGGGCTAAGTATATTTTCAGATACCTTTCGTATTTGTTCTTAGACTGCATTTACCGCAGTCAAGAGCATTCGCATTAAGTTCATCCATAAAAAGTACAAGGCTGATTCGTAAAGTTAGCATCGCTTAATCTGTGACTGTAACCTAGACACTCCTTGTTTGAAAGCTGTATCAGAGGGTGTACATAAAATAAAACTAGAGACATACATCGAAGTGTTCCCCAACACATATTGATATTAACTGTAAAATTTGTCAAATTTGTGCTTGTCAGTATTTCATGACGGGCGACAGTAAATGTCAAAATATTCACTTTATATATTTTCAAAATTTGTATCAGCTATTCATGGGGCACCAAAATAAATGCTTTTCTTTTGAAGAGCAATAATACAAAATAGTACATGCTTATTTTTTATATTATTGGTATTTTTTATTTTGTTATTACTATTGTTTTTAAATTAATTCAGTTGAGTCGGTGACTAACAATTATTGCTTACGGATGGTGGATGACGTCACTTATATTCTTTTTCTTGTTTCAGGTAAGCTGAAAGGCATTGGGAAGTTTCTTAACATCAGCTATATACTTCTTGGTGAGTACAGTGACAGCCAATTGCGTGTGATCTACTTTGTTTTCGCGATGAGACCTTTTCTTGGAAACGCTCACAAATTTGATTTTCAAAGATTGACTGTGCATCGTGAAATTAAATGAACTGTTCGAATAAATAACTTGAACTGTTCGAAAGATTTATTTTTTTCCGTTTGAAGGAAGTAAGAGGAGGTCTATCCTTTCCACATAGTCGCAGATTAAAATCATGGGGAACCTGCTCTAGAAATTTGTTTTAGAAATAAAAAAAAATATCAATGGTAATTTCCTTATCCAACCTAACTTCCTGGCAAATGTTCACACAGAGTTAAAATTTTGGAAATAAAAAAGAAAGTTGTTTCATTTATAATAGAAGTACAATCGTCGCTGACTTGTAGAATTTTAAAACAATAATTTGATTACATCAATAGAAACTAGTGGGAATACATGACTTACCGAAACATTTCCTCCTCTCAATCTTACTACTCAACAATTACGCAGATGTTTAAGAGAAGTGCATGGCATCATTTAAAGATCCACAATTGAATGAATTTATGCCGAATACATCCAAGCCACAAGATTCAATATAATTAAAAAATGGCATGAAAAGTTGGGAAGAATCTTATAATTTTTTAGCAGAAAAGATACACGCCGAAAATTAGATATGTGTGTCTGAAGAAAAGTTAAAAATGTTTTACATATTCACTACAAGGAACTCCAAAACATTGTTTCATTGCTCATGTCATTCAGTACGAAGTCTCGAAGGTGAATGAAATAATGTCGGTTTACACATTCTGAAACAATGAATACTATTCACGGTGAATCCAGAGTTCTGTCTGAAAATGCAATTAAAATGTTTTATATTTACTAAGATCTGAACATGTAAGTTATAGGGAAATGTGGCGAAGAAATCCTACTATCTACCTTTCATTACAATCTATTACACCATATAAATGTAACCACGGAATTTTTTGTGATAAGACATGTGTATAACACGATTGCTAGACATGTTTACAAACACTCGCTAATCAGTATGTTTAAAAACAGCTTTCTAACTTGCGAAAACTCGCTAAACTAATTTCTTTAACAACAACCGTACACTGGAATCTCCACGTCATAACAGAACCACACATGTTTTCTCCAAGAGGAAATGTCAAATTCTTTCAATAAATCGATTACAACATACGCTTTAAAATAATGAAAAAATGACGGCAGGTAGCGTTTGTTCTATTAATTTTATGATTTTATTAAAATTCCTGTAAAGTAACCACAAAAATTAAAATATGTCAATTTTAACAACTTGATATTACTCTTGACGTATTTACAAAGTTTCAACTCAAAAGCGTATAATCTAACAGTTTTGCGTGACACATCCATCTATAACATCCAATCACATCGGTTTTCGGGTACAAAATTGGAATATATACTTTCTACCTACACCAATCTTAACCATCTTTGGAACAGCAGTAACAGTCCTGACGTGTGTGCGAAGTTACAGCTCAAAAGAATCTTAAACGCGGACTTTACAACCGTTATTCGTGATCATATTGTTACGTAGATTCCAATACTTCACTCCTTATAGTGTAGTATAGAAAAATGTATTGATTTTTCCTAATTTTAAATAAATTAAATAACTCAGAGAACGGAACGACGTTTTTAATTACTCTCAAATAAACCAACTTTATAATATTACCAATATTACCAATATTACCAATAATACCAATTTATACCAATATTACCAATAATACCAATATTATTTTAAACCAAAATTCAAAATTTAAGTAGTATATGACTTAGTGTAGGGATCACAGAATTTTGAAAATGTGCACACAATTCACTTTTCTCCATAGCACGTCATACGCAGTTTTTAACTGTTTTTTGACGTAAAATAAATAAATAAATAAATAAATAAATAAAGTTGATTGTTTACGTATGAATGTCAGCTATTAAAAAGAATGAAGTCTTCATACTACTTCCACAATATGATCCGTCCCTTTCCATTTGACTCTGAGACAAATGCCATCGGCATTTATATAATAAAACTATAAACCGCTTTACTGTTAGTTTATAGTTCTGACATGCAAAATTGTCGTTGCGTAAGTTTGACCACAGCGCTGAACGTGTATGTATACGCGTATAAATTGAATGAGAGAATCGTTCTTAAGAATGATGGACATGAATGAAACCGGAGAAAAGTCGCACATTTTAACAGAACCGCAGCATCTCCTTTAAGCCGACAGACCATTCGCAACTCCGTGTGAGATTCTTCAGAGGGAGTCCTAAAAATACATGCAGAAAAACCACAGATGGAAAAATAGCCTGCCGTCTGTCCGTCCCGAGAGCGGAATACCAGGTCGTGTTTCACTTGCTAATTGCGGCAATTGTATCCAACGTCCGCTAAATTCCGTTTCATTAGCGGAAGTAGCCGTAAATTGATCCGCTCGGACATTGCTTATGTGGGGGCAGGTTCGGTTCCCCTGCAGTAATGTGACCCTCCAATCAGGACCCACTGTCGGAATTCCTGCCCCTGTCCCTGACATTCATGAGCGTCACGTGGGAGAAAAATAATACGATGCCCCGATAATTTAGGGGAAGTGGTGTTGTTTGTTTTTAGTGAAAAATAATCGAGTTGGTGTCACTGACGTAATTGGTTTGCTTCAATCAGAATGATCAATTAATTCAAATAAATGTATGTTCTAATGTTCGTGTCATGTGCAGCAAAGCAAGAAAAAAATTTCTTCTGTATAAAAGCATAAAGAGGGGTCGAAAATATTTACTTTTTGCCAAAGAAAATGTAGTGGAAAATTTCATATAACAGTTTCACTTGTGATATTTGCCCCTGATTTTCTGCAACTTCTTATGCACAGTTATTTAGTAGGTCACGTTCTGAGGCAGTTAGTGAGACGTCATGTACCTGCCGAACATCTGTACATATAGTGTTGCCTAAAAATTAGGCGCCAATGTAACATTTATATATCCATATAACTGAGTTAAATACAATTTCGCATTGCATGTTCATTGGCAAACAGTGATCATTTTTAACCCCTCTACACGCTCTAGACGTTTGTAACATTTATTCTGCGACGACCTATATAGTAACATCTATTATTATATCTCATTAAATGAATAATGCCGTTTGACCGAATAGAAATACAACGGGATGCAACTGTTTATTGCAAGCAAGAAGATAACTATAAATTTTACTAAAATGGTTCAAAAATGTGATACAGGTTTGCAAAGTTGGGAGGGTAATGAATTTCATTTTAGTAATGTCATTTTGATCGACTGTATGTATCATTATTATTATTATTATTATTATTATTATTATTATTATTATTATTATTATTATTATTATTATTGTAATCATACACATCGTGAACTCTTTGATATGCAATGAGTAAAGTTAGTACACTCACGTTAGCATATTGATTGATCTGGACAGTATATTTTGTTAGCATCGACTCATTTTGGGAAGCTTAAGCTGAAGTGTGTCATTTTGTTTCGTTTCACCACGTAATACCAATCAAATATTAGATCAAACAAATTTCGCATGATTTCCTTTGATGACTCTGTTGTGAGACTGATTCTGTTGTATAGAAACTGCGTCGAAGCGGACGAAGGGAGAGGCTCTGCACCTTTGACACACTTCAGCGTTGTGATGAGGCACCAATTTACTTCTTCGGAGAGTTGGGGCATTCCAGCTATCTCTCTGGCCTCTACATCATCTTTCATGGAATACGGTCGGAAGTAACCATACCTCAGTTAATTAATCAATTAATTGACTATTTCGTGTTTCCGGGCGCGTCAACGGCTGTCATTATTCCCGTCAGTGTAGTGTATGTTTTTTCCTCGGGCGGTGGCGGTGCCCTGCTGAATGGTGAGATCTGGCGCTTTGGGACACGGCGGCTAGCAGGGTTTTCTCCAAGATTTCTTCGGGGCACAGCCCCAGCCCTGACAAGCTCTAAGCTCCCGACATGTGTGGTAGTATAGTGCATGTAAGAGTATGTGTGTAACTAAGGGGTCAGGATAGTACAAGGAAGAGGAAGGAAAGATCAACCGCTGTTCGTGGTCAGTTTGTCAGAATACTGCTCCAGCATTCGCCTGGTGTTGATCGGAGACCTTACGGAAAACTATCGAACAAAGCAGCCGGGCGCTAGAATTCTCCCCCCCCCCGACAGCCCCCCAGAATTCGACCTAGCTATGTACTTAGTGTCGAAAAATCCTGCCACGATTGGTACCGGAACCCTAGGAGCCCTGGTCAGAGGCACAGCAGTGACAGCAGTTGATGCCCTCAGCCACCGAAGCCGGGTATCTCCAGAACAGGTACCCTATTTAATTGAAGTATTAAATAATAAACTCCTCTGGGATGGCTCATGGGCAGCGTACTACTTCCCGTGCTCTGGTACCGGGTTCGATTCCTGGATCGAGGTAAAAATAGAGTTGTATCTTTCCTTTAAAATCATCCCAGTTTCTGTTGCTGTGTGACGAAGAAAAGCTCAAGCAGGTGGATCTTGCTAGTTACGGTGAAGAGAATACGTCATGTTTGCCTCATGTCGCTCTTACCCCCGAGCATGGGAATTTAACTATACTACATAGACCCTCAGTTAGTGAAGCTACTACTGTACAAGCGTTATTCGAGTATTTTTTGACGAGACGTGGCCACCACGTGTGTGACGAAACTAGGAGCGTTCATCGTTGCGAGCATTTCCATCTCCTTCCCCTCTTCGCTGCCGCTCCCCGCGCCCAGCCGCCCAGCCGCCCGGAGCGGGCTCCGCTCCCAACTTGCCCGCGCCCCATTAAAATTATTCCCGTCGTCCTCGGAGCTTTCTACGCTTTTAACGGGTAACTGAAATCTAATTTCAGCGCGCGCCCTTCCTTCCCTAAGCCTATTTTGATCCGCGTCCCCCCTCTTCCGACGCTCCCTTTAGATTAGGTCATTCAGGGCTGCCACCCGTTCGCCTCTCGCGGACCGCCTGCGCTCACCTTGGCGCGGCGCCGTTTCTTCCTCCCACCCCACCCCACCCCCGCCCGCAGCGCCCCCCGTCCTGTCTCACTGCGCCCTCCCCCCAACTCCGGCGTCCATCTTCAGGCTGGGAGACAATTCGCCAAGGGTTAAAAATCAGTACAAAAAATGTCGCTTCAGCAATTTTAATGGATCATAAGCAAGAGGCTTGCGGAGCCAGTTTTTGATTCTTTTCAGAAATTATATTGAATTCACTGACTAGCACTCTCGTAGTGAGTGTCAAATGATCTATAGGAAAGACTAAACAATTATTTTTATCTTGAGACTCCTGACTATTTAGGTTGGTGTAACAGGAAAGTATGTGATAAAATGAAGAATGTCCGTATTATTTTTATTTATTATTTCTTTATTCATTCTATTATTGTACTTAAATTAGTACTTCTTTGTGATTTGATCAAGCACAAACTTTCAGAACTAATTATGTTGTTATAAGAAACTTCAATCCTAAAAATTATCGATAATTGGGTGTCGTTATGAAATTATTAGTGAATCACACTTTAAAAATCTAATTCAGCTTGTAACAACTCGATGTACAATGGGTCAACTTGAAGCAGCGAAATGTTTATTTATCTTTATCGCTATATATCCTTCAATGAAACTATTGTCTTTTAATTTCATAATATCTTAATAACATTAAAAAGAAAAATAAACACCATATTTTCAAGAAACAGTCCTGTATGCATTTTGACTGAAATATCTCAACTGAAATATTTATCTAGTCATTGGTTTGCTCTCACCCATCAACTTTTAAGTGTCATTGATCAAAAGTTACAGATCGTGGCACTCGATATCTGCACTTTATGAGGAAATGACGAAGACAAATGGAGGAAAAAATATAAGAGTTGCGACTGCATTTAGTTTTGCTTAGAAGAAAATCCCACATACTATTCCAGTGACTTTGAATGTCTATTATCCTGGCAAAAATAATGTATTGGGTCACATACGTGAATCACCGAACCACCAACAGAACTAAAATGACGAATATTTGCCGCGCGTCTAAGTTTTCCAACTCCTCCAGCCATCAGTTCCTTGTACTTTTCCTCCTTTAATTCCCATCCCCTCCCACCCCACCTCCTACTTCATCACTTTTCTGGCCTTTCGTGCGTCGCTCTTGTCTTACCCGGGCTCTTCACAGTTTCTAACACCCATTCATCTGTAACCTTGTACAAGGTGCAATTTCCTTTTCGTATAAAATCCACTTAAGGACGCTTTTTTACGAAAAATAAATCTCTCGCTCCACACTTCACTTTGCAATTTAAAATGGAAAAATGGAATTAATTCTGAATCACAGAGTGGGGCCATCTACTCGCAGGAGAGCGTACATATCCAATTAGAGGATGAGGGCACCCAGCCTGAGTGGCGACAAAGGGCCTGTGATAACGTTGTCAACCCGTAAAATTAGAACTGAACGTTTAATTAGACGCGGGGATGAAGGGAAAGTTCTGAGCATTAAAGGTATGCGGAGCAATGGCTGGGTAAGTGCCGATGAAAAGTAAAAATGTATGCTGGGTTATAAAATTACATCTCCAATCTGCCTACGGGAAGAAGAATATTGCTTTGAGTGGTGACTAAAATGTTCTCTTTCATTCAATATATTTTAGAAGAAAGAGAATATTTCAAGATATATGTATCTGTGAATATAAATTTACACAAACCGTACGTACAAATTTCCTAAATCACACTGCTTTATCTAAAACATCAGTGCCGCTCAGTTATTAAAAATCTTACACGAAAAGACCAAATATGTGAAAGTTATGTTTATTAAGAAAGGAAATATAATAGATTTAGTGTTATTATAGGCAATTTTCAAATTGTTGCATTATTTCAATTTTTTATCTCCGTTCTAATGTGCGATCTTTGATGATGCAATTCATTCTGTTCTGAAAATACACATTTTCCAGAACTTAGTTAATATTATATTGCATCTTCACTATGTACACTACTTCCAGGAAAAAAAATACGTCCGATCGCGACGAATTCCAGCCTCGAAGCTGTTTCGGAGCGCTTGCCCTTCGCAGCGCTTGCCCTTCGCAGCGCTTGCTGCCGTACATCGTTGGTAGTGATTGTAGAATTTAGCACTTGAAATTGAAAAAAATAGCATTTTGAAACCAAGGTTATAGCATTATAAAAATTAAGATTTACCATTTTTTATCATTTGTTAAGAAAAGTATTATAACGGGAGGACTCTGAGATAAATTTATTTTGATGTTTTTTTAGATTTTCCTATTGAAAAGAGGAAATAAGGGATTAAAGTATAATATTTTGCTATTGGGAACTCCAACAAATAAAAAAGTGTCAGAAGTAACGCCTGCACTGTAGGCGTAGGGCCTTCCTCTTCTACCCGCGACTTTCTCCGTTCAGGGAACTGAGGAAGATGAGACCCCTTGAGAGGACCCAGAGAGCTCAGACCTTGAGGATCAGTTTTTTTAATTGTTAGTTTTTACTTTGATAAGTTAAATCATAACTGTAAATTCATTAACTCGGCCACAGATTTTCAAACATGGATGTGTTGTTCTCGGTGTCGGATCCCTAGTTAGAGAACAAAGTCGAAGGAAACCTTAAAATGCAATTTAGCAATTACATCGCAAATTCCCGACTTGCAATATAAAATGAACATTTTCTCTAAGTATTGCGGTATAAACCATCTGGACGTCAACGAGAAGAAAATACAACTGCTCATCTATAACAAGGGAGGTAGAAAACAAGACAAATTAAATACAGAGAACACATTATAAAGCAAATTAATTCATATACTTATTTAAAGGTAACATTCATCAGCTCAGGACTATTTAGCACAGATTCAGACGATTTCCTGTCCAACGCTAGGATTGCTATGAGTTCTCTTTGGAAACTATTAAATTACTGGTAAATTAGCGAATTGGCAATCTAGACTAGAATTATTCAATTCAACAGTGAACTCTGTCTTCCTGTACGAATCCATTTGCGAATTGCGGCACCTGGATAAACTTCAATGAGGCTTTTCTAAACTTCTAAATGTACTCCTTGATACATGGTTATAATGGAGACAGTTTCGGCCTCATTGAATACACAAATTTTGAACAGAGCAATGCTGAATTTGGCTAAATTCATGTAAATGCCTGAAAATATATTCCCAAAATGATGCAACATACTATTAAACAAACTATGCAATACATCCGAAAATCCTCACAACCCAAATATTCTCAAAACCAATCTCGTGTCCCTCAGTAGCGATCAACTGTTTAATGATCTATTAGAGTCGAGTGAGATTGAAACGATGATTTGACATATTTTCAACCTGTACATAAATAATGTCTTTCAGTAAGATAGAAATAGAGTAGCATTCTCATATTACAGTCCAATGTACAAATTTATGAAACATACAGAATCCCCTATATGTGAACCATAGTTTTGCTCGAAAATACCATTGACACAAGCCAAAGTAATGGCACAAATTAGGCGAGCTGGATTGAAGACTGTAAAACTCAAATTCAAAAACAGAACCTAAAAATTATCGGAACTAGAAAGATATATGACATGCAATCTCATTCACCAGGAAACATTAGAACACGTTAGAAAGCTGATAGTAAATGAAGCAGTTTATAAAGAAATCAGAACATCCTGGAACTGTTGAGTCTGAATGATAAGAGTAATATTCAAACATTTTTTTCATTTTCTTAAATCTTGTTTTAAGTTTTTGTTTGCTTTATCTGAATGAATTTGCTTTCTATCTAAATTGAATAACAGATTATATTTCATACTGAAGTGATGCGAATATGAATACTGAGAATATTTGAACATTTTGAAATGTTTATCAAAAGAAAATAATAAATTAATACTTGTGACGTTAATATTTGTATAATGTAAATATGTTTAAAATTTTATTAGTTTTAAGTTTTTTTGTAATAAAGTTTCTGTATTTTAGTAACTGTATTCTAATTGCCTTTTTATGTATTTTTCATTATTTGCTTAATTGTATCCTGGCGTAAAACTAAGGTTAAAGCCAATAAATAAATTACTTACTTATTTTTTGATTTCATGTAATTTTTTGTAATTTAATTGCATGAAAATATTATGTTAGTTTCATAATATTATATTTTCTGCGTTCTTATTTTTTTTTTTACTTCAAACAAAATGTTTAAACTTTGTTGATCAGAGTATATTTAAATGTGCATCCAGTGATCATCATTATTCTTCACCTGGCGTTTTGTTTGTCATTTGTTGGTTTAGTTAATTTATTTTCACGCGTTTCTGCTAATAACATTGTAACTTCATTTTTCCTTGTGCATATAGAAGAGTCCCGGGGTATACTTACGGCTGATACTCATTGAATGCGCTTGTTCTTGATTCCTTCGTGGACAATTTAATGTGTTGTTGGTCTCTTATTTACATTTTGTTTGGATGTCTTCTTCTGAAGCGGTAAGATTAGTACAAAAAAATTTGGAATAATCATAAAACATTTAGTTATTAGCACAAAAAATATAAAGTACGAATAACTTTTGAAACATTCCTATATTGTTAATCGTTGCACTCTAATACATGGGTATGTTGAAAGTTTTATCCAAAGGCAGACACTACTAAAACGAGCCATCGCAAAAAGCGATGGGTCGATAGTTCGTTAGAAGTCGATTTGCGCACGCGCTTCCAAAAATAGCTCGCGCGCGGAGCAGGCAGCGCGGGCAAGAAGGGCGTTATCGAGCCCTGAAAGCTCCACTGAATTGGGCCAACAGCTAACGGCGATGAGGTAGCAGGAATTCGTTAATTAATTGGCCGATTCATTGGGCGATTCAGTTAGCTCAATGCGAGTGCGGGGTAATGGCCCGAGAGTGCAAAGGGCGGGGTTCGAGTCGGCATTCCACCTCGCCTCCAGGCTTGTTCTGCCCTCCCGCCTGGCCCCGGCCCGCCCGACCCCGCCCCGCCCACCCTCGATCCCGTCCCGCCCCGCTTCGCCCCGCCCGACTCCGGGCCGCCCCGTCCGATCGCGAGCTGCCCCGCCCAAAGCTCCACGCCCGCCGATCCCGCCCCGCCCGACCGATCCCGTCCCGTCCGACTCCCCTGTCCGCTCCCGCCCCGCCCGACTCCGTCTCGCACCGCCCTGTCCCGCACGTCCTACCCGCCCGGCCCCGCCCCGCGATCTCTAGCCGCCCGTGCCAGGGCGCCGAGACCTCTGGGGGTCAGAGGTCAGGTCTGGGCCTCGGCCGCTGGTCGCGTCAGCCTCTGTGCTACACGCCGCCCCACTCCCTCGTCTCGTCCGCTCCCCCCCCCATACTTCATCTGCACCGGGGCCGCTCCCTCATTTTTCTCTTCCGTCACCTCCTCCTGCCTCCGTCCACTCCAATACTCGCTTGCCCCGTAGGCCGTCGGCATGAGCCTCCCCTGCTCTCTTAAGGCCCTGGACGTTTTCCGTCCGCATCGCTTTCCATTGATTTTATTCGATTAATTCGTGTTACCGGGTGTGTCAACTGGGAAGATCATTCGTCTCTTAAGTGTAGTGCATGTTTTATCTTCAGAGGTGGCGGTGATCTTCCCTCGCGGGATGGTGAGATCTGGCGCTCATCTACCCGTCGGTTTGCAGGGTTTTCCCCAACCGAGTGTCTCCCATCCAAGGCGCACCGCCTCAACCGGAACAAGCTCTAAGATCCTGACTGGTCTCCTGGCATGTGTGGTAGTGTATGCGAGTGTGATAGTGCATGTAGATGTGTGTACGTGTGTAAGTAAAGGATAAGGTTAGGACAAGGAAGAGGAAGGAATGATCGCGCGCGGTTCTTGGCCCGTTGGTTACAGAACTGCTTCGACAGCCATGTGGTGTTTATCGGAGAAACCACAGAAAATTACCGATCAGAGCAGCAGACCGCTAAAAATTTCCTCGAGCGATCGGCTGAAATGGATTCAGCTATATAGCCGTGTCGAAAATCCTGCCGCTGTCGGGAGTCGAATCCTAGGACCTCCTAGTCAGAGACACTATATAGTGACATCAGTTGATGCACTGAACTATCTGAGCCGGTCCGTCAGTGCACCGACACACTCTTTTCGTTGCTTTCTTTTCTCGGGCTGTGACACCTTGTCCAGTGCTCACGCTATTTCATTTGCTCTCTGCTTCCCCCACATCGCCGCATCTTCAGTGCCGTGCTGGACAAAATGCTTGGTTCCGACTTTCATGTCAATCAGCAAACCCTCACCTTTTTCCTCGCCTCTCTTTCAACCGATTTCGACCTCATCCCCGTTCAGCCGCGTTATTATTAGCCTTGAAAGTTTATTATTTACTGTGTTTAGTAGGAGAGCATGATTGATAGCCTGGGCCTCGCATGTATTATTCCAGCTATCTATGCCTTCTTGGCACGAGATGTGATAGCTCACTACACTATTCCTCCCGCCTCACACGATACTCTTATCTCGCCGTCGCATAGTGGTTAATTTTGACTCCAAAGCTAGAGAAAAATGGGACGACGAAATATGGAGCTTATTCTTAAAAACTGCACAATTCGACTTAAAATGATCTTAGTCTATAGGAAATAGGAAAGAGAGGATGTCAGTCAGGACACAAAAGGGTCGGATAAGATCGAATTAATTTTAATTACTTTTAAAAGCTGTATACACTACTTTAACTAATTTGGCAATACCAGTTTACTGTGGCCAGTATTCGCACTGTCAGTGCGTTCCACTGAATGATTATCTTATAAAAAAAAGAACAATGTACGAATTATTTTCATTGTATAAAGTCAAATAATGCTGAGTATTAGGTTATTGCTGAGTATATTGTCAAATAATGCTGAGTGTATTGTCTTGTTCTGGATCCAAAATTGAACCTTGTGCGACGCCTGTAGTTTTCGACAGCCGTCGAGCGCTCTCTCCCAGTCGGTGACTCTTTTTCACTCTCCTCCACGCCACCGCTACAATTTCGCCCCCACCAGTGTTTTCCCTCGTGCTTTGCCAATTAATTCTGATGTTATCCTTGGATATCGGAGGCCTCTATTCTGAGTTTTCTACCCGCTACTGTTGCTCCGACTTATCGTGCCAACAACCCCAGAGACACCAGCTGTCATTCCACGCGCGGTAAAATTGCACCCCACACTTCTCATCTTCCCGTTTGTTTATTCGGATACACTCAAATCGGCACTACATTTCTCCAGACCTCAACACTACTAACCTTCCTACTGCTTGCTTCAACTACTCTCTGCTCACCTCACGCCTACCGACTCCACATTCTGAGCTGCGATCTCTCCAGTTTCTTTGACCGTTCTTCTCAACGACTTTTTGAACTTTGTCTTTGCTTCTCTACCACTCTCCCGCCTACCTCTCCAAAGAGCTTTACACTCCGTTCTAAATGAATGAGAACACTTTCAACGGCGCGCGAATGAAGAAGATACCATAAAATTCTGAAAACGTATACTTCTATTACCGGGGGAGAGGCTTGAAAAGGTCCTGCGGAAAGCCGGGGACGGCTGTGGCTTTCCAGTAATCTCGTGTGCTCTCCCTCCCCCGCCGCATTCAGGCACCAAGAGATCGCGTCATCTATAGCGTGGGGAGGCGACTCTCGCGGCTTCGGAGAGAAGTACAGATTTTATCAGACTGCTCTCTCTCGGAACACCGTAAACCTTACAGGGATTATGAAAGCGTCTGGCTTATGAGACGAAATTTAATGAATACCATAATTCGGAGGTGTAGGGAACAAAATAAAATTTGAATATTACGCTCGGTTTAGGTCTAGGGGACCCTCTTATGACGCCCCACCCTCGGTTCTCTGCTCTACAGGACCTCTCTCCATATAATACACTCGAACTAAGACGCTTCTTGCCTTAATCCGCAGTCCAATTTCCCGCAGGCCACCCACCCTCAGACGACAGAGTCCCGTTACTTGCCGTTCCCTTCCTGTCGACCTGCCCTTGTCGTCCGCTCCCAAGCGCCACGTGCTCCTCCGCCCCCCCCCCCGACGTCTCATTCTCCATTACAGGGAATCTGGCTCACTCATCTCAAAAATTTAATTAATAGAACTTGATTTTTCAAAAAAGCGGAGAAAATTAGCACTAATTTTTCGTTACTTACTAAAACATTATGGCGCCATTCAAGTACGATGTTCGCATGTATTTCTAGGGGGCGGATTTTGATGACCAATATCATTGCCAAAAATTATCAATAAAATGCTCTAAAAGTAAAGAGAAATGGCGTAACAAATATGATCTAAATCAGTTCAGATGAAAAACCACGCTGTTGGATACGTTACTGATGTAATCGATGCTTCTTTTATTCGTTCAAGTGAGCTCGGCTTCTAAACTTTTAGTTTGGACTGATCTTTACCGGAAAATCTGTCTTTAGTTATCCCGAAATCCGTTGAACCGACAATGGTGCTGATATGCGTCACAGGAACCTGGGATTACATACTCACAATGGCTGGCATTACAACTTCTGAGCGAAGAAATCGAATAGGCTACCATGTAGCGATACTCAGAAATTCTATGGAGAACATTTGTTGCATCTCAAGAACTATTAGAATATTAAAATCGATGAAATCAGCAAAAAATACATTAAAATTGACGGAATAAGGTAAAAAAAGACTTATTAGTCGAAATCGACCAAAAATGAAAAAAAAACAAGTTAAAATAGGTCGTTTCCTTTTGTCGTAACATAAAATGAATTTCTACACTAAACGGGATTTTTCTAAAGTGAAAACAAAAAAAATGACTTTTCATTAAATCCGCCTCCTAATTATTACTTTTGTAATACTCATTAGTTTTTGAAAAATACCCACCTTCAGTTCCTGTTTGAGAATAATGAAAATAATGTTAATAGAAATAACAAGTAGGACGTACTATCCTATTTGCATTTCATTTGAACTAATTAGTTGGATTAAAATATCCACATCATGCAACTCTTTAAATGTTATTAAAACATTTCACTTAATGATTCCAATTAAGGAAGGAGTGTGGCTGAATAAATAGTTTGAATATTTGTAGTAAGAAATATATTTTCGCATTTGAAATACATAAAATGATAGAACAGAGGCGCAATGCAATTTGATAAATTTTTTAGAATTTTAGAATCGACTTTTTTTCCAACATCAGAAATTAATTTAGTCCCTTATTCCTGCATGTTCATTGACATAATTTAAATATTTTCTACATATGTTTTGGGAGGCGGCGATTTTCCCGTAAGTATATCCCCTCCAGCTCCGGAGTACCACCCGGATTCACTGCCACATGTCCCCGTACCCACCTCCTTATTTACTACATTTTCCCGTCGGCCGGCTAGATCCGATCAGATATGGAAATGAAATAAATTGAAAACGCACACAAAAAATCGGGCGGAATAAATCAGCGGGGCCGTGTCCGCTGGCAGAGCAGTGAGGCGGGCTGCAGCGGACTCCGGAGCAGCGGCGGGCTGTCATTAATAAGCCAGAGCGCGGGCGCGGGCGCGGACGAAGCAGGAGCTGCAGGGCACCAGCGTCGGCGACCTCGGAAAATGAACATCTGAAACGAGAGCCGCGTATAATTCAATCTCTGACACGCTGACAGCATGTGGGCTGCACGGATTATAAATTATTCCGGCGTTTTCGATCAGCCCCTCTGTGACATATTCGCCGCCTCCTCATTGAAGGGCGCGGCGTTTGGTGGAGCTAAAAAAATATATGAAAGCGCATAAGCCTCTCGGTGGGAGCGCGCTGTGTGGTTTGGCATAGGCCGGTTTTTGGCGCAGCCAGGCGGCGTGTTCCGCGAGCGTCATTTCGCTCTGGTCGAGACCGCAAAGTGCCTGCATCAGGGCGCCTTGCGCATTTTGCAAATGAGGGGGCAAATTATTAATGCATTTTTCATATATTTATGTGTGCCCGTGAAACACGTTGCTCACTGAAAATGCGGTGTTCTTTACGAAACGGCATAATGCATGTATAAAAAGAGCATGTTGCCGAAACGCACGTCGCGGGCTCCGAAAATATCGCTGCGTGTTGACAGGACAACGGCAAGGCCCAGGAATCAGGGCAATGTAACGTAGCTGTCAGTTTATTGAAATACACTGCAGGTACTAGATCCGAAATGGCTGTACTGCCGGTATTTCAACTCAAATGACTTGTCCGGTTCGCTTCTTCAAATTTACGGTATCAACACTATTCTTCAGAAACTGTTTTGTTTTGAAGTTCTGACTTCGTATTTTTTTATGTCAATTTACTGTCGTAATCAGAACTAAATATTTTTTATAATGTAAGAGACTTGGTTTCCTCTTTGCTGTTTGTTCATGTTTGTTTAAAAACATTTCAGTCTGAAGCGGAGACTCGTATCCGTAGCTCTAGGGAGTCGTTAATGACGACGTGTCCGTGTTATTTCTATATTTAGGTAGTAGTTATACAGCCAATGTGAATTGTAAAGTGTTGTATTTGTTATGCTATAATATTTTTATTATGTGATGTATAAATAAAGATACAATAAACAAATGAACAATATTAAAATGCAATAATTCAGAGTAATCGAAATAATTTAATAAAAAAGTCTCTTTTTCTGTTTTAACCTGATTGCAATGAGTGGTACATAGCGAAAGTAATACTTTAATCACATTTACATGTATCTGTAGAAACTAACTTCTTTGAAAAAACACAATTTGGATTGAATCTCAGATTAACAACACAGTAGTATTTGCATTCGCAGTAGAAGTGAAAGGGGAGCATAAACATTGTAACCAGTCTACATTGATAGCCCGCAGGCCACATGCAGAGCGAAGTTACGAACCCATGAAATGAAGCTTCAAAATTTCACGGATTTTGGGGATTTGTCGAAGCGCGAGGCTTTACGGTAGCATAAATAGCCCGCGAGAGTTGTAGCGCGGTGTACTTGCGGATTCATTCAGCACGGAGGATCTCGTCCGGTCCGCGTGGAATTGACCGAATCATGGCCGCGGTGAACAGAAAACTGTGGGAGCTCGACGAAATAAATGTGACGTAAGCGGAGTCACTGAATGAATGTAATGCAATAAGGGGCGACGTTAATTTCGGCCGCGAGCGACGTGGACAGCGATGCACAGAGGGGTGAAGGGTTGCGTCGAGGGGTGGCGCTCCCCGTGGGGAAGGGGTGGAGTATTACGGAGGATGAAGGGAGTGACAGGGAGGGGCGACAGGGGCGTTCGTAGTTGTGGGCGAGTGCAGGCTGTCGCCAGAACAATTCGAGGCCTGCGAAATGATGTGAAAGAGCAAATATTTGAAGCTGATCTTCCAATAGAAACTGGTGGAGAAAAAAGGCGTGTTATTGTGCACATGCAACACTAGAATCTTGTGCAACGCGTACTACGAGGTTATCGCTCTAATGAATTCTTTTGGAGGCTTTACAGGGCAGTTCCAAAACAGTTGCTAGTAACATTTTTAATTGTCCTTCACACACATTGCTCAGTCATATGTATGAGTAATTAATACATGTGGTTCTATAAGTATGTGTTCTAATTTGAATATATTCAAGATGATATCGTAGGCTTCCGCGGCCAGAGTCATGATCTGGGCTGTCCGGGTGACGCCGCGTCGAAAGCTGAGGTGCCGATGTTTCGACCGACATATCGCGGTCCATAGCCCTAAAGAGGACCGCGATATGTCGGTCGAAACGTCGGCACCTCAGACTTTGACGCGGCGTCACCCAGATCGTATATGCAAGATGTTCTGTCATACCTTCAAGCGAAAACGTATGCTAGAAGGATAATTTCAGTTGTCCAAAGAATCAAAATTGAGTGTGATAAAATGATATTACTCATTAAAATTCAAGACAAAATAATATAAGAACTGAAAATTGATTTTAATTGCGAAAAAATATTAAACTACTGAATCCCTTATCTGTGTTTTGATAGGCTTGTAACTACGCAAACTTGCAAAGAAAACGCGTGTACTGCATGTGCGAAGTGTAACGTATTGTATTGCCATGGAATTTCGCTGGCAGGAAAGCCGGCGCCTAGCAGGCGTCGCGTGGGAGGATAAGTGCAGACAGAGAATGCCGGTAGGAGAAAGTAAGAAGAGTTTGAATAGACGGTAGCGCGGGGGCGGAGACAACCCCAGGTATTTTGGGAACGTCCAGAAATTCATGGAAAGGGATGCCCAAAATGCGTGGCGGCGCGACAGTCACGTGGCGTGAATTGCCGCGCGAACGCAAGATGACGTTGCGTGTAACGTTTGGAGATATACAAGTGAGAGCGCAAAGCGCGGAGGTGGGTTTTGAGCCGAGTGAAAACCTCGTGCGAATGCACAAAACTTGCGCCCAGGGCGGTGCGGGGACGAGCGATGCTCGTAGGACAACTCAGGTGTTCGGACGCCGTGGTGAATCGTTTCCACGGGTGACTGCGGTCACGGAGGTCTACGCTGTGTGCCTAAGCTCGCTGAGGAGTGGCGAGGGCCACGCGTCAGGTAGATCTTGCACCATTTAAGGTTCATTCCTCCAGGGGATAGGGTCTATCAGAGATGTAAATAACTGTTCAAACGATTTATTTGTAAATATTTAATTAATAAACCTGTAAATATCTGAAGCTCGTGTCTGTGATTGCTGCGGTAATCCCACGAAGTCACAAAAGTCAACAAAGTACTGCGAGACAGGGCTAGAAGGGCATCGGGATGTGCGATCGCTGGCAGAGGGATCTGCGCGTTCAGATTTTTGCCTCTGCTCTGTCTCTGTTTGCGCCAATTGCAATGGAAGTGAAGACAAGAGCACGGAATGGAGATGACCCCATTTTTCTATTTTCTATTTGTCTATTGTTTTTATTTTATTTTAGTTTGTTTATTTGTATTATTTATCTTTTTAATTTTTGTATGCATTTTTTCTTTTCTTTTAATTTTTGTATGTTCTCTTTTGCTTATCTGACACGGCATATACGCCCATTTGCAGTAATAAATTATTGTTATTATTGTTATTGTTGTTATTGATATTATTGCTATTGTTCTTATTGGTGTTATTCTTATTATTGCTATTATTATTGCTATTATTATTGCTATTATTATTGTTATTATTATTCATTGCTGAGGTCTCGTTGCGTGACGCTCGCCTCCCACGCCACACGCTCTCATGACTCCTCCCCCTAAGATAAAATAATTGAAGACAACTTTGTCTACTCAGATTTATTCGGAGTCGGCTGTCGACGCCTTTGCCACCATTATCAGTCTCGCTGGTAAATGTTGTGAAAGTCAAGAGTTGCTGTCAGTTCTCTGAATAAATCTATGTTGACACAGATGACTTCCATTATTTCATCCTTAAATAACGTCAACAACACATCAACAGTATTCCCACAACTCCTGCTCCCTAGCTGCGCCACTCGCATTCCCAGCTACCTCCTTCTTCTACAGCTAAAGATATGTACTACAGGTGTCTACCTCTTCCTGTCTTTATTTCTCCACGTTCTCCTTCGTTGTACATGCCATTGTCGTTTCGGAACACCATTTCATTTACCTGTCAGCTCATAATAATATTTCCACCCTGAAGTTTCGAGGTTGGCTAAAACTGGGGGATATTACGGGTTCTGGCCTTTTTCGGGCAAAAAGTAACATCTGCTTTTAATGTATTGCGCCCAGGTAAATCAACTGAGCTTCCTGATGAAAAGGGCCAGTAGGACAACTCATCCTTCACCTGATGGTCGATCCCACAATCCCCGCCGCCCGTAGGTATCGTAAAATAGAAACATTTTAGGGGTTTTGTGATTTTTCAATTAAAAACACCATTTATTCCTACGGCAATTGTATCTAAGTAAATCATATGGGGCTGATGAATGATAGGGTTGCAAGCGGGAGCAGTGAGATTGATCTAATGGCATGTTCTGACAGCCAAACCATTTCCCCACTTCTGTAGTCGAGGAATCAATAATGAATTTTGAGCATTTTTCATTTAAAAGTAAAACTAATTTACTTGTTTACTAATCTCCTTGAGACATACTACACACGTCGATTCAGACGTTCACCCACGCATTTATCCGTCAAAATTCTATATTCGTCTCATTTGGATCATGAAAACAAATTTTATCATCTTGGCCTCTAATTTTTGGACCGATTTCAATACTTTTCATCCATACCATGTATAATTGAGGAAATGTTAAAACTTGAGTTTTTTGTAAGAGAAGTAAATAGTACGTTTTTAGAAAGGGGAAATAAATCACCCAGAAAACACATATCATTCTACATCATAACGATATGTAACAATCTACAACCAGTTACATCGACCATCAACAAAATTAAAGGCGTTCTCGGGAATAGGATGTGGCTGTTTGAGAGTGACAAAAGCCAATGGGAGTACTACCATCTAGTTCGATCCACTTTCATATTTCGATTTTCTCTCAACCCTGTACGTGGTGAGTTGGTGAATCGTGTTATGAACTGCACTATAAAACTATTAATGTAGCTCAACGAATGCTCTCCACGAAAATGTTGAATATCTTATCAAATCAAGGGATTAAACCGGGCACTTATCTAGTGGGTTCAGACAGTTCCGCCACCATGTCAGTCCTGTCGCCCGCACCTCCCCCGCTCCGCCACCCCTGCCGCCCCCCTGTCCCCGGAGGCCGGCCTATCAGCGTGTCCCCAGCGACGCAATAACTCGACGGCCGAGGGTCGGGCGTTGCGCGGGGGCGCATTTTGAAGTGATGTATCGTAACCGCCGTGCCGCCCTTAGGCCATTCGGTTGCCCATCCATTACAGGTACTACGTAAAACCCCGCCGTGCCTCGAGGGTTTTGTCGCTCGCGCGCGAGGGTGGAGTGGGGGGGGGGCGATGCCCGAGAGCGTGTTAATTTGCTGGGGCCATTAATGTTAATTATCTCACCTATCAGTTGGGTTATTGTTACGTGTAATTTTTCACGATCTCTCGCAGACGCAGAGGGTCGTAAATTTTAGATCGGGTTTCTTAATGCCATTGCACGTCGCAAATGGCTTTCGGATTTTGGATGAGAACCAGTCCATTTTCAGGGTCAATCTCATCGATGAAACCGCTACAAAGTGTCTGCACTGAAGCTCGGATGAAAACACGCCGTAGAAATTTGTTGGTGTAAACTAAAAATCACCGGTATAATTATTCCATCCAAACACTTCCGATATAGGGAAGCCTTTCTGTGAAGAAAGATTCCAAAGAAACTTCTCTTTTCCCAAACAATATCATACTTCATTCTCCATGCAGACCATTGTTGCCACCGGGAGCGGTAGCTCAGTGCATCAACTGATGTCACTGCAGCGCCTCTGACCGGGAAGTCCTAGGTTCGAGTCCTGATGGCGGCAGGATTTTCGACACTAGCATTTCAGCTAGGTCGAATTCAGTCGCTGTCTGGAGGAGAATTCCAGTGGCCGGCTACTCTGATCGGTAGTTTTCCGTGGTTTCTCCGATCAACACCAGGCGAATGCCGGAGCAGTACCTTACCAAACGGGCCACGGACCGCGCGCGATCTGTCCTTCCTCTTCCTTGTCCTATCCTCTCCCCTTACACACACACTTACACTAACATGCACTACACTACCAGATATTCCGGGAGACCGGCCGGGAGCTTAGAGCTTGTCCCGGCTGGGGCGGTGCCCCGCTGGTGGAAGAGTCTTGGTTAGGGGGAAACCCCACTAGCCGACGGTAGGTCGGCGCCGGATCTCGCCATCCAGCGGGGGAAGATCACCGCCATCTCCCGAAAAAACATGCACTACACTAACGGGACTAATGACCACAGTAGTTGACGCGCCCGGAAACACGAAAAAATTAATCAATCAATCAATCAACCATTGTTGTCAGTGTTAAAACCTAAAATGTCAATGGCAAGAAAGTATAATTTTAAGACGTTTTGGCTTTTTACGTTTACACTGTTTATGCATTTGGGGTATTCGTGCTTCGATCTGGAAGAAAAATGGTATTGGCCCTTTGAGCATCAATCTTTACCTGCTGTATTGTTTTGAAATGTGACCAGTCTGCAACCAAACTATCACTGTTTAACTTAAGCAGAAACTAACACGGCCATGTTATAGTAGTGTTCTCTGCCTAGGTAAGCATACACATATCTATGTACTAACAAAGCATTGCTATGAGTAAACACGAAGGCTGGAATGACCAGACCTTAGTATTTCGATGCTGAGATAGTGGTTGTTTAGTACGTATGGTATTCACTCGGGCAGCAATTTATGACCAATACCAGTTCAAGAATCGAAATGTTCAATGTACAGAGAAGTATTCAATTTCGAGCATATTATTCCATTTTAATTTGAGATCAGATTACTACATTTCTAATTGTAGTAATTAATAATATAAGTAATAATAGTATAAGAGCTTTGAAAGAGGAGGATTTATGAATTCACCATAAGGTTAAGATGAAACAACGGAGCACAGATTTTGAAAATTGTTGCATTTTTCTATAGTAAATATTATATTGTTATGTTTAATAATGAAATGAGGGCTCTGAGTAGGGATAATTACATAAATACTCATTTCTGTACACGCGTGTACACGCATTTGACTGCATTTTTCCGCCCGTTCCGAAGATAAATAAATCAAATATTAAAACGAAAAATATAAATCACTAAATAAAATGTGCTTGCTAATTCGTTGATGCCGCCATTTCATTCATAATCAAGGATTTATTACAACGAACTTAAAACTGAATATAAAATACTTTCCTTTGATAAATGTACGTTATTTTTCGGTACTGATCAAATAAATACGATTGATGAAATTCCAAGAATGAATTGAAATGTATGTCTATGAAGAAGCGGAAAAGCATTAATAAAAATTCCTGGAAAATATTTAAAACCCGACTGTACGAGGTTAAAAATAAGGAAAATTTTAAATCGAATTCTTCAATCAGTACACAGTAACGAACCCGAAAATTATTTAGATTCTAGCTGTGTAGACGTAATTTTAAGAGTTTCCTGCATCGTCATACGATGTAAAATAAAAGAAGATACGGAGTCAGAGAAATGTTATGATAGTTTATTGTTGATAATACAGGACTTCAAAATGAAAAGTTCGTTTCCGTAAAATTTCCTGTCCGTTTCGTGGCTACCTCATGCACCTCCAAAACAGGGACTACCGGCGGGGAAAAAATTCCCATCACGCACCCGGATTTTCTTCCACTCTCTGGAGTGTGCGCAGCGCAGCGCGGCGCGGCGCGGCCTCAGAAGAGCGCATCGCGGCAAAGCAGTGTGCGGCGGCTGCGGCGCTCTCGGGACCATCGCTTTAGCCTCAATCGAAGCAAGCACGCGAAGCGCACCCGAAAAAGCTGCGCATTTAATTCTGCGCGGGGCCTCTGTCTCGCCGCGCGGGCGCCGCAGCGCGTTGCGTCGCGTGAGCCTTCGTCACTCCCCTCCCCTCCCCCTCTCCCACCCTCCCCTCCCGTCCTTCCCCTCTTTCATCCTCCCTTCCTTGCTTTGCCCTCCCCCGCCCTCCCCCACCTCCACTCCAACCGTTCCCTCCACCCCTTCCATCATTTCCCCTCGCCCACACTCCCCTCCCCTCCTCAACCCTCTCCCATCCAACCTCCACCCGTTCCCTCCACCCCTCCTATCATTTCCTCTCCCCTCCCCCACCCACCCATTCCTCTACATCCCCCACCTTCCCCTCCCATCCTTCCCCTCTTTCACCCTTCCTTCCTTGCGTCCCCTCTCCACCCTCCCTTACCATCCACTCCATCCCCCACCCTCCCCATTACGCCTATTCCCTCTCCTTCCCACCTCTCCCCATCCCTCCTTCCCTCCCCCCTCCCCACCTGCATCCCTTCCACCCTCCCTTCCACCCCTCCCCTCCATCCCACCCACGATCCCTTCCCTCCACTCCACCCGTCCACTCCACCCCTCTACTTCATTCCATCACCCATCAACACCCGTTGACTTCTCCGTCGAGTGATTAATTGATTAGAGATTTCGGGTGCGAGACCGATAAGGTCATTATTCCCGTAAGTGTAGCGCATAATTTGTATGGCGGAAAGTGGTGGTGATCTCCCCCCCCCCCCGGCGAGATTCCGCGCTGAACTACCTGTCGACTTGCACGGTTTCCCTCAACCAGGTTTCTCCCAACAACGAGCCACACCCCAGTCGGAACAAGCTCGAAGCTCCCGACTGTTCTCCTGGCATGTGTGTAAGTGTAGTGCATGTTAGTGCATGCGTGTGTGTGTAAGTAAGGGATGAGAGGATAAGACAAGAAAGTGGAAGGAGAGATCGACGCGTTGCGTGGCCCGTTTGTTGAGTGTAACACTCAGCCATTCGCCTAATGTTGATCGGAGAAACCATGGAAAACTCCCGATCAGGGCAGCCGACCGCTAGAATTCTCCTCCAGACAGCACCTGAGTTTGTCCAAGCTCTGTAGTTAGTGTCGAAAATCCTGCGACCGTCAGAACTCGAATTCTTCGATCTCCCACTCGGAGATAGTGTGACGTACTAGAGTGAAAAACACAGACGACTGTTCTGATTGAATATATACAATATATTTACAGATTTTTTACAATTAATGTACAATGATATGATACAAAAATCTAGCCCCTTGGCAACCTTTCAATTCTCTTAGCCGCGAAACCCCGCGACCGTCCCCTAGGCCTCGCCCAGAACCACCGCTTCGGAAGCAGCAAAAAGCAACGCGAAGTGCGAAGCTGTCGGACATAGAGTCCCGTAACTACACCAGTTACATGGCTTGTTGCCAAACCGATCTTCGATCTGAAGATCACGTGCAAGGATTGCACTGGAGATACCTCACGTCTTTCGACACCCAGCGTATCCCGCGAGGCGCCTGTCGGCGCGGCCTTAAATATCCGCCGGCTCGCCCCCACCCTACAAGTAGCGGGCGACACACGGCTCGCTGGCCAGCCTTTCCAGAGCTACAACCGACACCTCTTAGACTCGCATCCGCGCGCGTCCCTTTGAAGGAAATTCCAGCCGGGATTCCTGAGGGCTTTCCCAACCGGCGCGGCGTGGCGCCGCACCCGTCCACCCCCATCCACATCCGGGTTTACGCGGGTTTCCCCGAAGCGGCCCGACGCACCGGCGCCGGACTAGGCGATTACAATAGTTCAGTGTCATCCGTTGCTGCCCTGAGCCACCTAAGGCGGTCTCTGTCTCGCCGGGCGGCTGCGGTGCGCGGAGTGTCGCGTGTGCCTTCGACCCCGCCCCCACCCAACCCCCTTCCACCCCCTCCCCCGCCTCCACCGTCGGCTCTTCCAACCACCTCCGACGCAGCCGGTGGCCCCTTCATTTAATTTCAGTTGTAAGTTAGCGAGCACGACATACTTCTCGGGAGGGCTCGGCGCGTCGTCGCGCCGTGTCGATGCTGGCGCCCCGCGGGGAGCGCGGCCGACGGAAGCAGTTGCTGCTGAGGACGGCCACGCTCCTCAAAACTTCGGATCGCTCGAGTAGGAAAGTTCGTTAATGGACTCGGCGTGTAACACTCATGCAGGTTATAGCGTTCGCCAAAAGAGAATAAACGAATATGAAAGGAGAAGAATGCAATGTACTGATATGAAATGTACAGATGTATAAAGTTCGCTTTTGGATAAAATGGAGTTACGACATAAAGCTTTTACATTTGTTGATTATAATCTAACATCAATTTTGTAACAATTTATTAGAAAAATTCAATGTACGAGTCCCGTGAAAAATATTTTAAATCTATTTAAAGATCTTGTAAAGGTATTAACGACCGTTTGGCTGCCATTTCTGTTCCCTTAATTCCTTTCCAAAATTTAATGTTTCTTATGTTTAAGTCCAAAATGTAACTTTTCATGTAAAATATTCAACTTGATTAAATCTCTCCAAAGTCCGCTTATTTGATCTGTAGGCGTGAGTTTTTAAACAACCGTTTTTAAAATGCTGTGCTTTTTAATATAACACATTGTTTTCACTAACCACAATCCCTTCTCTTGTTTCACTTTCACTTTCATTTACTACATTTTTTATTAACATTTATTTACTTATTTATTACTGTTTCTGAAGGAGGCATTGTATGCAGTCATTACTATGTATGCAAAAGAATGTGAAAATTGTTTCTTATTTTTGAATATTTTTATGCACTTCTATCACACGTTTTGTGTCTTGTGGTCACTGTGGAGAAATTTTGATTTTTTCATTTGAATTCACTGTGAAAATATTAATCCGAAGATGACAGTATTGGCAACTGTTGAAAAGTTAAGCTAATGCTCCGGGGAGACAGAGTCTCCGACGAGGTATAAATTACTAGCAATCCGCAATTGATGTCGGTATTCCCTTGTGATAAATAAAACATTAAAGCAAAAAATGGAATGTGATGTAATTTATTTTGTACACATTTAACTTATCATTGGTTTGTTTACGCGTCCGTTCAGTTCATTGGTTTGCTTTCGTCGATAACGCAGAGATGGGTTTGAGAAACCGGCAGTTTCTGAGAATAGAGGACAATACTCTCGAGAGTTGTATTTCTCATGGAAAATCTTTATAATAGATTTCACTTTATTTATTGTTGATCTTTCCGGGCAATAATATCATTAAAGAAGAAGATCGTAAATACGCATTCTCTACTGGATGCACATGAGACGATCCACTGTATTGATTGTTGTTGTTGTTGTTGTTGTTGTTGTTGTTTTGTTTGTTTTTTTCGCGTATACTTAGAACTGAGAAAGAAAAGTTCTATGTCTATCTGGAATTCTAGAAGACAGCAGCAGTAATAATAACTTCTGGTTGTGTAAATGTGTCATGATTGTGTGTATACAGTTGTGAATAATGTTTTTGAAATAGCAACAATCAGTTACCCCAAATGCATCTTGGTTACACATAACATACATATTCCATTTCGATTGGATTCTTCTGAAAAAGTGTTCATCACATTCCTAAGTAGAAAAGTAAATATTCTAATCTATTGAATTCTATCAACCACCTTTAACCATCCGTCAGATGGAAGTTACGTTTTACAAATTATTTATATACTAGTTGAATGTGGCGTCGCAGACGCTGTGAACTGTGTTAAAAGTATTTTCATGTGTTGAACATTTATTTCATACTTCATTTCTTTCATGCGTAGCTTCGTTCAAATATGTTCTTACAATATCTGGTGTTGGGCTTACCGATGAATCGTAGTGGCTGATATGTTATCGTCCCCTTCAAAAGTTCCCAACATCCAATGGTCTTGTCTGTCCCAGGAGAAAGGACTACCATGGTGAAAAAATGCAAGAAAATACATAATATAGACTGAAGGGTGTGTAATTGACAGATTAGAAAGTAATTTGAATTAGTGAAGGAATTATTGATTGATATGACGAATACTGTGACTATTAAAATAAAGATACAAGGGAATCGTAGATAATTTATGTAGTATATTTGATTATTGTATCCAGCTAACTAGCGAATTCAACTATTGTAGTATTTGTTAGAATTATATTGTCTAAGCGCTTTTATACCGATTCGAATATAGATAGAACAATTTTTTAAGGAAAAAGTACTACAAAACCCATGAGCTTCACAAATTAACTTTTGTTCTATTTAATGCGTCTCTAGGAAAAATGTTTTGAGATTTACTGCGAATAATTGTGGAAATAATTATGATCGCAACCAAATGCGTTGGTGACACCAAAACGAACGAAAATAGAGCATTATGAAAATCATGTTTGTCATTTGTGTTACATGATTTCTTGTTAATTAAATTTCGAGAAAATTACACCATTATGAGGGGGAAAAAGAAAACCGCGTGCGCATAGCAACGGACTCGTAGCCACATAATTTGCGTAATTCCTCGGATGCGGGAAAGCACTAGGAAAATAAAATTATAACTAATTTGGATTCGATATAAATAACGCAAATAATAATTCAATGAATCCATATTCTAGTATGGGAACGTAGCAAATAAAATAAATAATATTAAAGGACTTCTATAATCTTGACAGAGTTTTTGTTCCCATAGCAACATCATCCAGGTATCGTGAAGTTTTGAGGTTGATCAAATACGTAGTAGAGCGCGTTAAACCTAAATAGTATGACTATCGTGGTCTTCAAATAACCTGTCGAAAAATATAGATAGTACTATCGAAACAGGAAAATTAAAAAATCATTTACGTTTCGTCTAATTGATAATCACTATTTTTCAATAAATAAACAAACAACAATAATTGTGTAGTACAATTGTATAATAAAAAGGTTAATTCAAATAACATCTTATCAACTTTTCGAATAAATTCTCTATCTCTAAAAGAGACCTTCTTTGAATATAAGTAAAATATAATTCTCTATCAGCGTGCCGCTTCGGAAAAACGTTAGCAAATATCACTGTACTACTTCAATAAATTAAATGTTGCCTTCATGTAGTGTGTTGACTCCGTAAAGGTTGCTGATGTATTCACTCTACAATTGACGCTAATTTATACTCACCGTGAACGTGAATTTTGTGTTTCCTTCTCTTATTAAAAAAATACGAAATCGAACTAGTGTTTGAATCAGTGATCTCATTATGTTTACATTCTTAGCATTTAATAAGAGATAAATAGAAAAGGAATTATGATCCTGGAATACTTGTAATTAAAAATGAATTATCTGCATGTATACATTATAATAAAAATTTATACCGATAGTATTGAACAGTTTTCAGAAGTAGTGATTGTTTTCATAGTTACGGCACTATCGAATACTATCGATAATGCTATCGAGGTTTAACAAGCACTACTACGTAGGTACTTTGTTAAATAAAATCAGACTTTTCTCTTAGGCTTCGACCTCAACACTTAATAACTTGGAAGGGTTTTCGTGGCTATCTCACATGCTAGTCTTGCTGTATGAAAACGTGCAAGTAGTATAAAAATTTTCATATTTCGTGAGTGAAGTAGTAGATTTTTGCCTCAACCTACGGTCGGCAGAACATTCAGTCAGATGAAAAAATATTCTCACTACACCAACTTAATATAAAAATCACTGTTTGGGAATCAAGGATCCAGAAAAGGTTTATTCTATCTGCACTACGTTTTCGGGGAAGGAATTTATATTTGGATGGAAGAAAAATCAACTTTTGACGTATCATGGACCCACAAAACGAGTTCTCAAAAATCGACACTTTTCCCTGCAGTGTTATATTACTTTCTATATCTACGAAGTAAATTCACGAACGTAAAAAATACAGCAAGATTATTTGAAAACTTGTTGTGCTTCCCATGTCCTTTGAAGACTTTTCATGTTCTGATAGTAGGTCTCGTAGGGTTCAATTGTTGTGAGTCCATAAGTGAGTTTCTAAGTGTCAGTTTTGTAACATGAAAAAAGTAAGATTGCTGTGTATTGAACCAAATTAAGGGCTCAGTAGATCAATGGGCTTTCCCAACTTTTTTTATGGAATTGAAGTATTAGCATTAACTAAAACTTTAAATATTTTTTGTGTAAAGTTATTTAAATCCAGTTCGGACTTTTATGCTAGTGTACTGTGTTTTAAAGTGTACTGAGTTATATTGTGGAAGTTCTACTAAAACCCTCAATATCTCAGAAATAGATCAATGTGATATAGACTCTTATTCTATTGAGTCCTTCAGGTGAGTCTCGAGTGTAGCCAGAAACTGTAGCAATTTCAAATCTGAATGACACGTGTTAGTAAAACAATTTTTTCTCACAAAGGTAACCGAATGTTAATCAAGGTGTCTAAGGATAATTTACTCTGTGAGAAAAAAAAGAACGGACTTTTCTAAGAGAGTCCAGCTTTTCATAATTTGTTTTTTTTCTTTTTGGAATGATTCATGATGTAATGAACTTTCAAGTTAAACGGCAATTCAGATTTAATTTCAAAACTATTTACATTAATCGAATATGCAGTTGATAAAAACTTATTAATAAAATTGAATAGACTGGTTGGAAAAGGATAGTAGCAATAAACATTTTCAAAGTTACTTTTCCATCAAATACTCTCCCCCAACACTTTACATCTGTCCCAGAGCGGGGAAACCGCGTTTCCAGTTAGGTCGTGTGTGGCTTTGCGCTCGCCCTAACAGCCTTTTATTTCTGTTTCGAGCCTAAAACCGAATTCCGTCCGCCCGGAGCGCAACGCCCGCTTCGCCCTTGGGCGCGTTGTGTCGCCCCCCACCCGCCCACGCCCACCCCGCCCGCCCCCGCCGCCCCCGGCCCGCCCCGACCGCCCGCCACCCGCCGCCGCCCGGCCGCCACCCGCTCGGGGGCTCAGATGTCACCGCTGATGACAGACGCTGCGCACACAAGGACACACATTTACATTAGCGGAATAACAAAGTGGCCGCGGGCGGGGCCGCGGGCTGGTGCCGCAGGCCGATGGGGGCGCGCCGACGAAAGAGAGCTCCGAGGCCGTGGAAAGAGGGTGAGGTGGAAGGGCTACAGCGGCAGCTGTGCGACGCCACGCACGAGGGGGCGTTGAGAGAGAGAGGCGGACATCACGGGGGCGGCGACAGGGGGATGCGGTGAGCGGGTCGCCCGCCCGACGAGTGCAAAGAGAGCGGTGAGTATAATAGGAATGTGGACGTAGGCTGGAATTGTTTCTACAAACGGGCGAGATGACAACGGTGGAGGTGGAAGTGACAACAATGGAGACGTCCTTGTGGCAGCTACGGGGAGGCAGCTGGGTGTGGAGTGCCCCACGGAATTGATGTCGTTGCGGACGAGTTTAGCCTGTCGGGGCGGCGGTGATGGCGTGGGCGGTCGGGGGACGGGCAGAGGGAGCGGTGTCATAGAGGCCGCGTGCCCGGGACGCGAACGAACAAAAGGGCGCCGGTAATGCATCGTGCTGCCTTGCCGATGGCGCGAACCCGACTGCAGGTGATGTTGATTTAGCCGGCCGCCGAGCGAACTGTGGCGGGGAGGACTCGGTCGGGACCGGCGGGGGAGGGGGGTGGTGGGGCGAAAAAAACAGCCGTCTGTGACAATTAACAGAGGGCCTGGCACTCAAAGGGTATTGTTGCCGTAGACTCGTTAGCCTGTTAGGGCCGTGTTGTACCTCCCAAAGGGCCCAGAGGAGCGGCCGAGCAAGCGAGCGTTACTCCGCGCGGTCGGTCAGTCGGGCCGCTTCTCTGCAGTTTGCGTCCTCCGTCCTCGCCGTCCGTCCCCTGCCGTCCTTCCTCCCTCCCTCCTCGCTTCGTCGGAGGCCAGCCGCGCGCCGCCCAGCCGCCGCCGCCGCCGCCTCTCGGCTCTGTGAACTGGAAGTGACGCTGTTAGTGCGCCCCTCGCTCGCCAGGCGGAGCTGCCGAGCGGGTCACGGGGCCTCGGGGGGAATACCCGGAGGTCTGCTTCGCTCTGCGCGCGGCCGCTAAGGCACGTTGGCGCATTCTGTGGGGGCAGCTGGCAAACGCTGGGGCCGATCCCTCTGTAGATTAATCATTAGGCGAAATAAGGTCGTAATTAAGGGACGATGACGAGAGTTGGCTGGAATTGCGTTTCCCTTTCTCCATCACTACCACTACCTGTATCACTGCCTCTGCCACTACCACTACCACTACCACTACCACTGTCATTACCACTGCCACTATCTCGGATGACCTCGGCTACAATCAGTCACCGAAAATGTCATTCATCACAATTGCCACCGTAAATGTAATGTCAATAGTTGCAATTGTAAATATGTGTTTCAAATATGTAGTGTTTAAGAATGTCTTTAATACTTTTAAAATTGTAAGTGAAAAGCGGATTGGTCTGCATTAGGGTGCTTTATGCTTACGAGTGTGTAATGTACTATGCTCGGTAAAATAAATGTTCCTTTTACATCCAATTGAGAGTTCACGACAGTTCTATTAGATCTTGGGTTCTGTGTAGTTTTGCGATAATGTTATATGATTTGTAGTTGAAACAGAAGCTCTCCAGGACACTTCGTTGAATTGACGGGTGTAATGTTGATAGATAAAGTACAAAATAGGAGAAGAGATAGTACCAAAACGAAATATGAATTATTTCGTTTGAAAATTAAATTCGAAGTATGCTATGAATGTTAAAGTTCTACTGATTTCCATCATGATTCATGTTGTTTGCTTTTTTAAATGACGAAAGTGCATTCTTATTTCGACACTCCTTCCTTGCCGTCGCATCTGTAACACTAATGCTTTATTTAACTTTCACGTTCCAAATTTTGTGTGACAAGGACTGTTAAAACGTATAGATCCAAGTATCTAATGTGGGCAAAATACGCAAATTTCGCTTACTGATTACTACAAAGTTTTATTTGTAAAGAAAATGCAAAGGCATAGAAATTCCGCCAAGGAGAACATATTTTAAAAGATCTCTGCAATTATAATGGTGTGATAAAGCGAGAAAAATTCATGACCCATTAACATCAAGTTAATTGAGAACCACCACTCAAAATGAAGACAGTTTCAGAGTAGCAAATGGCGGTATTTTCGTTGGTGGATGCGGTTGTAAGGAGTCACTGTGCGTTGCCGGGAGTCTCCACGCGCGAGCCCTCATCCCGTCTGCCACACCTGCTGCCACGCGCTGCCAACCTGACGCCGCGCCGCGCGCTACGTCCACATCCGCATCTGCATCCGCATCCACATCCACAGTGGCACGGCGGCGCTGCGAGGCTCAGGGACCGACTAGGGGTCCCTAGATGCTCGCTGCGTTTGATATACTGACCCCTTACGGTTAATTATTGAAATTAAGGTGCTAAATATACCCGCGCACGGCCGGGTCGCTCTCCAGGGGCGGCGCGCGCTTCATTTTTATCGAGTTAATCCTGGAATTAATTCGCGCGGCGTGCGCTACAACGCACACCCCGCCGTGCGCGGCGCCGGTGGCGGCGGTGGCGGTGGCGCTGGCAGTGGCGGAGGCGGTAGAGGGGGCGGGGGCGAAGGTGGAGGAGTAGGCGGCGGCGGAAGCGGAGGCGGAGGCGGAGGCGGAGGCGGAGGCGGAGGCGGAGGCGGAGGCGGTGGCGGTGGCGGTGGCGGTGGCGGTGGCGGTGGCGGTGGCGCTGGCAGTGGCGGAGGCGGGAGAGGGCGCGGGGGCGAAGGTGGAGGCGGAGGCGGCGGCGGAAGCGGAGGTGGAGGCGGAGGCGGAGGCGGAGGCGGAGGCGGAGGCGGTGGCGGTGGCGGTGGCGGTGGCGGTGGCGGGGGCGGGGGCGGCGGCGGTAGAGACGGAGATCGAGGCGGAGGCGGTGGCGGTGGCAGTGGCAATGGCAGTGGCAATGGCAGTGGCAATGGCAGTGGCAATGGCAGTGGCAGAAGTAGTGGCGGTGGCGGTGGCGGAGACGGAGGCGGCGGCGGTGGCGGCGGAGGCGGCGGAGGCGGTGGTGGTGGCAGTGGCGGTAGAGACGGAGGTGGAGGCGGAGACGGAGGTGGAGGTGGAGGCGGTGGCAGTGGCAGTAGTAGTGGCGGTGGCGGTGGGAGTGGCGGTGGCCGCGGAGGTGGTGGCGGTGGAAGTGGCGGGCACGGCAGCGGTGTACGTGAGGGCTTAGCTCGAAGTGCAAGGGCCACATGAGAAAATGAGTGGGGGTGAGTTGGGGATTAAAGTGAAGGGCGGAGGTCAAATCACTAGTGGTTTATGTCCGACGAAAAATACATATTGGCAGCCATCACGCTCGGTAGTTTTCCGTGGGTTCTCCGTTCAACTGCAGGCGATTACCGGTACATTACCTTAACAAACGGGCCACTGACCGCGCGCGATCTTTCCTTCCTCTTCCTTGCCCTATCCTCACCCCTTACACACACACTTACACGAACATGCACTACGCTACCACACGTGCCGGGAGATCGGTCGGGGACTTAGAACTTGTCCCGGCTTGGGCGGTGACCCGCTGGTGGGAGGTACCTGGTTCGGAAAATCCTACAATCTGAAGTGTAGGTCGGTGTTGGATCTCGCCATCCAGCGGGAAAAGATAACAGCCACCTCCCGCGATGATACATGCACTACACGTACGGACTTATGACCTTAGCAGTCGACGTGCCGGGAAACACCAATCAATACTGAGAGGATTTTTATGCCCTAAAAATCTTGAAATATGCTTTTAAAAATTTGTATTTAAGACCTAAAAATCCTGAAATATGCACTTTATTATGCAATTAAAATTAACAATATTTAATTTCTTTGACAAACTTTTCTTGATAAAGTTCAGGAGAAGCATGCTTGAAATGAAAAGATATATCTATGTGCAAACATAATATAATTTACTCTACTCCGCGAGAGAAATAATTGAATAAAATATTCACCTTAATGAAGTTCATTGTATGTCTTGTATTTCTTTTGACTGGTTAAAAAAATGTTATCAAGAAATTTCATACATTTGCACAAGTATGTTGTCATATATATCAGCCCAATTTTATAACGCTCTGGTGATTTTCCAAGAGTCTTTCAATTATTAATGAAGACTACATGATTAATTATTGGTAGAGATTAAATTTTAATGAAACATACACGCGTTTTTCAGTAATGGAGTTGAGATATGTGTCCTTACTGATTCTTGTTTACACATGAATCATCAAACCTCCAGCGGTAAGTGTAGGAATTAGTAGGTGTAGGAGGATAGTCAAAGGAAGGCATATTGAAAGAGGTGAAAACATAAATAGAAAGGAGGTATGGCTCATGACGTTCTCTTTCTCACAGACGAAATTATCGTTAATTTAGAGAAAATAATTAAAGGTATAATAATCATATGTAAACTGAAATACGCGAGTATGTTGATAGGTAACGGTCACAAATGTGTTGCGATGCCTGGCTGTGCATGAAGACAGCACATTGTTTCTTTAAACCTTTTTAACGTAAAGAATGGAAAATGTAACCACATTGATATAAAAAACGTATTCTGACGCAAACATTATTTTTTATCCGATAGGAAAGGACCAAGCAAGCATAGAAATAGATGTAGATAAAAATATATTACTTTCTTCTGAATATGCGTGTTGTCTCCAGACCTAAGAAATATCGGGGAATGTCGATGTTAGTAAAACACCGGCACTAAACCATCAATGTTTCTTACACATGTATGTTTTTTAACTGAATTAGTAACAACTGAAATTAACGGGGGGTTAATTTTAATGGACATTGGACGGACAAAACTTGAAAAAACTCATCAGGACAATTAATGAAATTTACATTTTCTAATTCGATAATTCAAAAACGTCAGAATTCTTTACTGCCGAAAAGTCAGTTTTATTTATTTTTCACCCTTGGTCACATTCGTCTTAGGCTATTTAATTTATGGTTATCTCAAAATTATAATAGAATTTTTTATGATGGGCTTTTTTTCATTTAAACAATTTCAATCTCAGAACATCGAACTCAGAACATCGATTTTGAAAACACATCGACTTCGAAAAATCTATGTTCAATACATCGATGTCACTTCTCTGGTAGTTAAGAGTGTTTGAGTAAATGTCTCATGTTCAGAAGAGCAAGGGTTCAGAATGGTCGCCCATGATGAAGCGATGGCACATTTTAGAAAAACATCGTACTTCGATAATTCGGTACATCACCGAAAGGTTTTCGATGACGATGAGAACATTGATAAAAACATCAATGTGTAAACTATCGGTATTTCAAATATGATGAAACCTTTAGAAGTAAAATGTACTGGTTCTAATGTGACACAACACATCAGTATTAATTTAAAGTATATTCTACCTTAAATTTCACTATTCGTTCAATTTGCATTTTAACGATATTACCACGTACAAAATAATAAAAAAACGTAAAACACTGTAGAAAGGTTGCAAATAGTCAACGGATTTGTGCCGCCTGGGGATCGACAAGTAACACTTGTCAATGGGTGTTGATTGTGAGCAATCCACAAATAAAATGGATTCTTGAAATTTTATTTATATCATGAAATTTGTTTTTAAAACATTATGTTTCTGAACAAATACATCGATCTGAAGAAAACTCTGAAAACAAAACATCGAAACTATATAGCGATGTATCTGCTCGAAAATATCGATGATTTAAAAAATCGATGTTCTTTTGCCATGTCTGGTTGTGTGTGTGTAAAGGTGGTGCAAATAGAAATGGCAAGAAAGGCAACAGGCAGCTCACGATTACGTGAGAAGAACTTCGCGAAATTTAGCTGCTAATTCCAGTTGTCTGGTAGTAAGTCAATAATTTATACTTGATAGTGTTTGTTATTATCAATGTTTGGAAGACATTTCGCGACCTTAAAATGAAAGGGTTCTAACTTCACTTTTATGGAAAATAAATTATCGACTTTGTTGGTCGCATAATCCCATTTACGTCTTCGTCTTCTTCTCCTGCGAGTGGAATTACACCATGCGGCGTCTCTCGCACCAAAGCTTCTATCTTTTTCTATCTTGCCTATCATCTTCTTTGATGTGACGGTCTCTCATTGTCTATCGCACACCATCATACCATGTGAGTCTTGGTCTACCTCTCTTTCTGTGCATTGGCACCTGGCACCTCTAAGTTTTTAATGACCATCTTTCCTCCGGCATTCTTCGAAGATGCCCGTACCATTTTAACCTTCTCTCTTCTATTGTATCCATTATATCCGAAATGACACCCATTTTCTGCTTTATATTTTCATTCCTGCTTCTTTCCATTAACGTTACACTAAAGCTGCGTCTCCAAAACTCCATTTCCATAGCCTTTAACCTTTTCTCATATTTTTACGAGATCTTCCTCACCATGCAGTGATATACTTTCCACAATTGCTTTCTAATTTCCAGTTTTCACTTTATTAGCAATATTTTTATTCCATATTATTGCAATGAATGCAATTGCCGAATAGCAGATTTTCCTTGACGAATGCGATGTTTAATTTCCTCTTCAGTGTCCCCTTGGTCTGCTAAAAGTGTTCCTAAATATTTATACGTCTGACAACACTTAACAACCAAGCCATCTTCCATTACTAAGTATTAAAGTAAGTAAAATTGGATAGGAAGATAGCAAGTTTATTAGTCGATGTTTCCTTGTCGATGTTTTCATCGACATCGAAAACCCTTCAGCGATGTATCGATGCATCGATGTCTCAATGTTTTGGTAGAATTTTCCATCACTACGTGCAAGTGTGCGAAGGCGGCCCTGGCGAGCGCTGGGAGAAGACCGGCCGGGGAGAGCCCACAACGATACATCGATCATTCGAAGCTGTCACGTTAATTTAACATGACGGCAAAGAGTGCTGCAACACGGGGCGGGCGAGGAAAGCGTTCGTTAATTGGTGGTAATGGGAACAATGATGGAGCGTTTCTTTGACTGACTGCTTATCCCGAACGGCAACTATTTAATCTGCGCGGTACCAGGCCACGCTGCACACTGCGAGCCGTCGCGGGGTCCAAAAGACGAGGAGTGGGAAGTTGCAGCTGTCTCCACGATAGGGAACAGCAAGGCAGGGAAGCAACTGGATACACAGCTTCTAATTCAATTGAAAGAGCAATACTGGCATTATTGTGTAGCAATTAGTGTAATTAATCTACTTCTGAATGCAATTGAAGTCTTACATTTTTACTCGCCTCGTCACTTTTTTGTTTGTTGGCTTTTGTTTTTTCTGAAATGGTAAATATGTTTTTAATTAAATGGGATTGGAGATAAAACTTGGGAGTCTTTTTAATTCGATTTTCTCTGTATATCATTTATTACTATTTGTCTTCATATTTCGAGTATGAAAATCAACGGTAAATTGTTTTTTGCAATATTTTTAATGTGCTGAAGGTGGTAATTGGGAGTAAGTAAAAACTTTTGGATGTCATGAATTTTCAGCAGATTATTTAAAATGTTTGTTTTACAGTGAAATTAATTTGAAATATTTATTCGTTAAACAATAAATAGTCATTTTTGGGGGCGATTGAACATATTAAATATGTGAAAAGTTTGCAAGAGTAATAAACATTTTATCACTTCCACTGAGGGTATGATATGCACTAGATACATGTTCTCGACGCATTTTAGCTAGATTGAAACTATATTCTTTCGTAATGATATGAACAACTTGCAAAACTACACAACAGAGAATTTTGATAAATAGTGGAATGAGATGTTTTGATAGCAAAAGCCTAATTTATAAATATCACGTATCTCCCACTTAACTACAGAAATCTTCATCTTTAACTTGTTTTTATGTTTTACTTGACGAAACAATTAAGACATTTATGAAATAATAGTAATTAACGAAACGAGTGTATTAAATAGAGGGATTATTGCATGTATGGTATGTTCAAGTAAACGAGACACGATGGGAGCGCGTTTTCTTATATACCGTGAGTGCAATTATACTCCTTTATACTCATGTAACGTTCGATAGTTTTTCGCTTCCATTTATGAATAATGAACATTTTAGGAAATGTGAGCACATCTTTTCCATCCGCGGTATGCATTTCATGACATAGTATTGCTTCTTTTATTTTAAATTTATTTCTTGTTCTACAGTACAGTCTTTCAAGGTTTTTAAAAATAGGTAAGATTATTACATGACAATTTTGGATTGGCTATCCATAAGATAAGTGAGATTTAAACTGTGACATAATTATTGATCTAATGTTATTGTTAATTAAGAAGAGGAAGGAATATGATTATATTAAGGAGCTGAGAGTATAGTGGTTTACGGGGGTTTGAATTTGTCTTTGGGAAATCTTGACTTTACGCGTGGGTGGACCGCATTTTTTCCCATGTTAAAAATGATGGTACTTAGTGAGGTATGCAGATTTTTGTAAAAATTGTTAGCTAATTTAGCTATGGTTTCTTCTAATTTTGTAATTTTTAATTCTCGATGAATTTGTTCATTTGTAATGAACCAGGGGGCATTTAGAGTATTTCTTAGAAATGTATTTTGGACTACTTTAATTTTATTAATAGTGCTAGGAGCTGCACCTCCACAGATTGGGCATCCATAGATTATGGTAGAAAAGATAATTGATTTGAATATTAGCAGTCGGCATTCGATTTTCAATGTAGAGCGCTGGATTAATATTGGAAATAATTTTGAAATTTTTGCTTTTGCTTTATTAGCTACGGCATTAATGTGCGGTTTTCATGTTCATCTTTTATCAAATAAAATGCCAAGGTATTTTACTGGTGAGGATGGCCATGGTATTTTCGTTCGTAGTAGCTCAGTTGGATTTCGTGGTCTACAAATGGTGAAGATTTTTGTCTCACTTTTATCTGGGTTAATTTTAACTCTCCAATTCTGTGTCCAGATTATGTACTCATCGAAATGATTTTGGATGTAATCTTTCGCTACTAAAATATCAGAATTTGTAGAAAATAGGGCTGTGTCATCCGCGTATAATGCAATATTGGAATCAGCGTGAATTGGTATGTCATGGGTATAAATATTGAATAATGTTGGAGAGAGTACTGATCATTGTGGTACTCCTGCAGTTATTGGATAAAATTCTGAAGTAGAATTGTTGATTTTAACAGTAAATGTTCTCTTAGATATGAGACTTTGAATGATTTTATTAGGTATTCGGGGATTCCCAGTCGAAACCTTTTGTATACGAGTCCTGAGTGCAAGACCCTATCATAAGCCTGGCGTAAGTCTAGAAATACTGTTACTGTGTGTTTCTTATCGTGAAATACTTGAGCGATTGCTTCGGTTAATTGAAGAAGTTGATGGGTAGTGCGTGATTCGCTTTGAAACCAAAAGTATTGCTTCTGAAAAGATCTATTTTAGTGAGTATTGCATTGTTTTTGTTTCGATGAAATATTTGCAAATGGAAGGTACTGAACATATGCGGGGAAAATATTGGAAGCTGACAAAGTCATGAAAACATTACTTTCCACAAAAAGTAAAGACAGGTATGAGAGATAATACAACATGCATAAATATTGAAAAAAAAACGAGTCCCTTCTGATCCAGTTTTGCTAAAGCATTCTTTTCAGAACTGGTAAACACAACTGACGTTCATATTATATTCGTAATCCTAAGACCAAATGTCTTACATGTAAAAATGTAATATATTCACGTCAAATATTTTATGTTATTCCATAAGTCAGCTAGCTTAACGTTTATTTCCCGAATTCAGTTTTGTGCATTAGTTGTTTATATGTAGTTGTAGGTACGTAATATGTGATTACTTTTTTGTTCATGTTCATGGCTGACTGCAAATATCATGGCAATGTCTGTGTTATAGTTTCTTAATTACACGATTTCGCTCCGTTTCTGAATTCTGATTGGTAGGTGTGAATTTTTATTTGCACGGTGGAATTTTAATTGCACGCGTGCTATTAACTTAGAGATAATCGACGAATTGTCATGGAATTAATGAGCATATTTAGTTAACTAAACGAAAAAAACAATGTAATATCAGCAGCAACGGGAATATAACGCGTTTTAGTGTGAATGTACGAGCACATCGATGGTTGTGCAGTTTCCTACCTTTGTTTTGCCAATATCTCAACATGAGTTTCGAAACTGGTGATGAAGTTGAGTTTGGAAAATTAGTTTTGAAACTGTGGATAAAATCATAAAGTAATGATTCATTCCATAGATAGTTCGATAAATAAAAAGTTACTGATAACTTACAACAATATGGTAAATCTGATTCTAGTCCACTTTATGAACGTGTTACGTTCGAACAGTATATTCAGTCCAGTAGGTGAAACAGATTTACAGAGGAAATATTTGCTGAAAATACCTTTGAAACAAAAACGATTGTTTGAAGTACAAATGGAAATGATAGGAAATGGATAATAATTTCTGGAAATACAGAGCAGTATGTTTTACAGTTCAGCCCTGTAGGAACCTAGGTATAGTCTGACAATTTATCATTAAATCAAGATCTGACTACGAATTATTGCTCTAATTTTGCTTCATATGATTATATATTATTTTTTGTCTATTTTCTAAAAGTCTTCTTGAAGTAGATAATAAATAAGGTTTCAATAAATTCCATGCACAACTCACGTCAAATTTAAAAGTTAAGTACGAAATGTTTCCATTTGGGGGAACGAAAGGAAAATAAGCGAAAAACGATAATATGACATTATGTCTCTATAATTTTCTGAAATATGTTTCAAAAGGACTTTAAGAGAAATATTACACATTCATTATGCCTTGGCAGAAGTTTATGACGAGATCAACACAGTGTTGGAATCATCTTCGTATGATTTTAAGTAGAAATATTAGTTTTTCTCTAATTTTTGAAGAGAGCTTATTTCTGAAATTTCAGTGGGAGAAAATCCTAGGGAGTAATCAGCGCCTTTGCTTGGAGATGTGGTAATAACACGACTATTTTTAGGGACGTTAGAAGCTGCTTTAACTTGGCCATGAAAATGCCGAAAGGTCGAGCGTGCACGGTGTTTCTGTTGCTCCGTTTTTATTTATTAACTCTCATTCGATGTTTCTTCTTTAACTGGCCAAACTATACATGTATGTCACTCATTGAATTGGACGATTTTTTTAAAATATGCCCAGAGCTTCTCCGTCGTGCACCCCCGGCACTTCTATATAAATTCCACGTACTAGTCGCTCGATATTTCATTTTCATTTCCATTTACCTTTGTTTGTATGCTTTGAACTTCAAACACAATGCATCCATTTAAAGAGAGTTTTTTTTACAAAATATCACATTGTGTAAAACCGAATACAATTTCGAATACCCGAGCTCTACGCAAAGTTTCGACAATTGTCGTTAACCCCTTCCACTTTTTAGAGGAATAAAGTTCTCTTGATTGAGGTCCCGATGGAAAACTAAAAATTTACACGCTATGCTACTGGTGTGGCATTTTCGGAGATAGGGGAAATGAATAGAATACAATCCCTTCGCTAAACAAAATCGTCTGAGTGTAACGTTGGGCAAAAACGTTTATCTTCGCTAGATCTGTAATTTCGTTAGATACTCTAATATTTTATCTATTTTCATATTATATGAAAGCCCTCCCGATTACTGAATAATTACTGAAAGATCTCACTCCTCTGTTAATTTGATTCTTTCCTAGGTAAAACACAAACAATTCATATTTTTTCAGATCATAATATGGATTAATGCGTGTGGTTCACACGAGTCTCACATAAAATACATATATTTAGCCTCGAATTTAAAGCCATTATTTATGGGATAGAAAATTACGTAATGTTGCGAGCTATTAAAATTCACATAGAACATAGAGAAATAATGAAACGCAAATTGAAAATATTCGCGTATTTGGCGTTCACGCTACATCACTAAAAAAGAGCACAGCAGCGCTACAAGGATCCGGAAGGGTGAATTCTCGTGACCTTGCATTAATGCGTGGGCGGAACGAGAATCGGTCAGCTGCACCGCCACACAAGCCTAGTTTATTCTGTGGAACCGGGGATGCGCGGCGCCCCGAATTGTGCTTCTCCCTATTCATCAGGACTCAGGTTTAAATTAGGTGCGTTTGTAAATTCCGCGTGCTGAATAAATACTGCTTATTTGCTTGCAGCTCTCGCAATAGCACGCACCCAACCATGCACACTCGCAACCCTCGTGCGTCCACCTATATCCACCTCACACCCATACACATACACACACACACACTTCACACGTACGCACCTACACACAGACACACACTCGGTACAGTCACTACTCGCCTGGTCCGACTACAAGGATACGCAGGACGCTAACAATATGAAATGGGGAGAAGGGGACGTTATTTGCACGTTACAAAGCGAATAAAGTAATGAATGTTGGTAGCGCCGGCTTTATATATCATGCCAAGCTTCGTGGCGCAGCGGTCGTGTTAAGTACCTTTCTGAATGCAACTGGAGGGCAGATACTGGGGCGCTACTGGAGCGGAAGGGCATAGGCACACCACGGTGCAGCAACGTCTATACGCGGTAACCTCGCTCTACAGGAGAATTCGCAATTCGCTGCTGAACGACATCACCAAAGCTCTTGTGAACAGATCACAAAGTATACGGTATAGTGTAAGTTGGGGTTTTTGGAATTTCACATGAAAAAGGATGTACTTTTTCACTTTAGGTAGAGTTCGGTAGTTGGTGGAATACTAGCTTATTATGTTGTCGGGCCGTTGAGAATTCTAGTGAGTAAACTATTTTAAAATTAGATTTTCTGAAACCATTTTCTACGTGGGAAATAAGACAGGCCGACGGTTCGTTCTGTGCGTCCCACATTCCATTTGCAGTTTTGTTGCGTAGAGTGTGCCATTACCTGCGGTCATGCCGCGTCGTTGAAATTAAAATGTTGCCTACATTATGAAAACAGGTTATAACAATTATTTCCCCGAGACAGCGCGTTCTCTCCCGGACACCGTCCCATAAAATTTATTATGAATGAATTCTAGGAGAAATGTGGCGTACGGCGCATGAAATACTGACGTTGCGTGCATGTAAAATTGGTCGTTTGGAGAATACAAGCTTGTCGCTGCTGTGTCTCTCTTTTTTCTATGTGTTCTAAGAGGGATAATTTCCCTTCTTCTGTAGGTCTTATGAACAACCTATGTCAATATGTTGAGATAAATGTGAAGTACATGATTAATACGTAGTAGTTACGAACATTCCGCACTTCGCTAATCGTTGTTTTAAAAATGAAAATAAACGTAATTGAGGAACCAATCATCGAACGGGAAAAACCGTGAGTTGTGTGTTACATTGTATTGGATCGATACTACTACTTACATAATACTGCTAACCATTTATTAAAAGACCAATGGACATGACGCCCGTGCAATTGTATTGCACAGAATGTCTTATAATAAATGAAATTTAACAAATTTAGAGATTCTACCAGTTTATGATCATCCGCATTAGGTATTGGGACATCTACACGATCAACAAAATTCAATAGAATGTGCAAATAGGTTCGTTTGATAGATTACAATTTCTGAAATACATCTCCCTTGAGTTTCTTTCGTAGCGTATTCTACGAAATAAAATTCGTAGCGTATCCTACAAAATGCGTATTGTACAATTTCCATCTTCGTAACCTAAAATTTTGATTGTAATCATCATTTATTTTATATTTGATTAAAAAACAGTCTTCACAAGTACTACAATAACATATAGGGGTACACATTAGGGTATACAGAGTTTTTCACATACCAAACTACCAAAAAAGTTGCTGTTCCATAACGCAACAGGTGACTAGTAAATACTTGGTGGCAGGCGGTTTCTTCCTTGTCGCCTTGCTGTCGCTTGACATCATACGTGTCATACGCGGTGACGCACGGAGTATGTGAATTATTTCGCGCTGTGTGAGAATAGGCACAATTACGAATTCAAATATTGGCCCTCTCCAATCAAAATCGAAACTGTTTCATTGTTTTATTATATTTCCCGAGTTCCTGGGTATCTAACTAAATCATACACATGTCTCAAACTATTGGAGGCAGCATATTTTTGTTTCCATTTCTGTTCGCAGTGCGAATTAGCAATTTATAGATTATGAAACAATTTCTAGAATACACATACTCAACAAAATTACAATATACATGTCATCTCGACAGACTGCAGGGTAAAGTGAATTTTGGTTTATGATCTGCTAATCGGAGATATTGTAAGCGTATCTTCCCCCTGCTGGGCACGCCACTCTGCTCTTTCCTCTGCAACTGTGGACACGCGTTTCGCTCCCGTCTCCTGGGGAAGGTTTCATACTGTAACAGAATTAGCGTTTATTGTAACGCTGTGTCAGTTCTTAAGCACACATCCAACGGAACATTGGACTGGAAGAGCGGGGGGAAACCTGCTTACGTGGTGTTCCACTTTCAAATAAAACCATATATGCTCCCCTCCGACCGACGGGCTACTCGCGCCAAGTCCCTTGAAGCCGATTCGGCCAAATGAGATTCAAAACGCTTGCCATGGCAGTTTTCCGTTTGAATGCAAGAGAAAGCCGGCGAGATAATTCATCGATCATTTTAAAATACCCTTCATAATTGGAAATATGCAAACTACGTACTTCTGTACTTTTTTCACCTAATAATTATTAGCTCTTTATCCTTTCGAGTTTTGTTAAACGACTAATACACTGTTTCCCAATCCCAATTCGCGTTTGGTATTCCCATATACCTTCGATTGTTTGCGTACAGGATCAATACAAACACGACGAGGTACTTTTGAAATTTTCTTCCTTACTTAAATGTTAAAAAAGTGATTAAAAATATACAATAATATTACACGTTAATGGCAATTTGATGCGTTTCCAGGAAAAATTATGCATAGCTGTATAACCAGACAGCAATCAGAATACGCTGGCACGTCGTTATTCAGCGAAGCTACGACCATAATATATGCCCCAGAATAATTTCTTCGTTATCGTATCCATGTGCCGACTTGGGGGCCGAAAACGCTGAAGCGGATTCACCTTTGCCGTTTCTACTCGAAGGGTTACGGGTTCCAATCCCGCCTCGGGCATGGATGTTTGCTTCTATGAAGTGGCAAGGTTGAGGCTTCGTTCACTATGTGATAACTTCAACACAAATACACAATCATAAACGGAATCCCTTCTGTTCCTGTATATGATACCCGCAACCCTTATTAAACGGGCGACCCGTATGAACGCGGGTACCCTTATGATACCGGTACCCGTATGAATTCTGGTGGGTTGACCCGCATTTGGTTCAAACGGGCGAATGGATGGGTTCATGGGTCTCAGGGTATTCTGAGCTCTATTCGTACATTCTGTGTTAAAATAATATTTCTAATAAAATGAGATAAGCGGCGTTCGTAGTGAGAAAATAAATTACTCTCGTGAGAGAAAGGCCAAACATAAAATCAGAATACCATCAGAGGAATAAGTTATAACTGATTGTATGTGCGACTCAGTGCAAATGGTAGAGAAATCGAAGGTAGCAATGCTGAAGAAAATTGAGTTAGTACTCACTGTACCAGACCATCCGAATGTGACCGAATGGAAGGGCAACCGAGAGGGATGGCTGAACGATCTGCTAACATCCAGGTGCAGCAAATCGGTGTCAACCTATCCGACGTCGGAGGGGGGGTGAGGGGGGGGGGAAGCGCTGAAGCTCATAACTAGAGACGGGATTTTTATGTAATTACATATTTTTTGCCTTTCTACTTACTGTGCTCAAAATTGAAATCTCGGCGAATCGTCGCCCTCCTAACTCAAAATCAATTTTTTTCGTTACATATTTTTACATATTTAGTACTATATTACATATTTTACATATTTTGAAATTTTCACAAAACATTTTTTAATACATCAATTTACTTCAATTTTATTTAAATTTTTATGAAAAAGTTTTTTTTTAAATCAGAATTTTTTCCTACATAAATACTAAGTGCTGTCGACTCGAGGTGCGCTACGTTAAGACGATGATGTTTGATGTTACGGTCTGATGTTACGGTCCGGCGCACCTGCTTCAGTTAGCTCAGTGATGGGAAGTGCGCGACTGAGATCATTTTCATTTTCAGATGTGAAATGTATCACGGGCGTCGCGTTTCGTGATCTTTAATCATAATTCACGAAAAAGTTTGGCGATCGCCGACGTGTAACAATTCGATGAGAATGCTTCACGCTGCGGTGATTGTTTGCTAGTTGTATGTGTGTCAGTTTGTACGGGGGCTTCTATTGCGTCTAGTTTGTCTACTAACGGATAGCGGGTCCGGGATAGCGATAGATAAAGCTTTTATTACTTACGGGAAGGTTGTTAAGTTCAAAACGTGCATCAACTTGTGCTCTCCAAATGATTTTTAAAACGTTTGAATAATATTTAGAATTTGTTTAGGAAATTGTTGATAAATGTAATTGAGAATTAAGTTAATGTGTTTTATAATTTATTCATTTTAATATTACATATTATATCTAATTTTACATATTTAGTACATATTATTACTGTTTTCATTTCATACTTATACACATATTTTGACGTTTCATACTACATATTTTTCGACATTGGCTTTTCAGCTAGGTCGAATTCAGTAGCTGTCTGGAGGAGAATTCTAGCGGCTGGCTGCTCTGATCGGTAGTTTTCCGTGGTTTCTCCTATCAACACCAGGCGAATGCCGAAGCAGTATCCTAACAAACGGGCCACAGACCGCGCGCGATCTTTTCTTCCTCTTCCTTGTCCTATCTTAACCCCTTACACACACACACACACACACACACACACACTAACATGCTGTACACTACCACACTTTTCGGGAGACTGGTCGGGAGCTTAGAGCTTGTCCCGGCTGGGGTGGTGCCCCGCTGGTGGGAGAGTACTGGGTAGGTTAGTATTTTTCCGGTCTGGTCATAACCATTCCAGGGTGTGTGAGCTCCCCTTGTGGCGCGTGGCGCCAGACGGCGCCTCGCCGAGGACGGACGCAGCAAGTCCGCGCGCGTTCTGTGCCCCGCCCCTCAACGCCCCCGCGCGTTTCGCCCATACCCCTCGCCTCGCCCTTCCCGCTCTCCCCCTCACACCGTTCCCGTCCGAAGCAACCCTGAATATCGCCCTCGCCGCTTCGACTGCCCCTCCGGTGCTTCCTGCGCCAGGCCACTGCGACCACTCGCTTGGAATTCTTCCTTCTAAGCGACCCTCGCAATCTTCCCACCCCATCGCTCCGCTCGCTACGACCGCCCGCCTCGGAGCCGCCGGCCTTGGATGTGTCCGTCTTGCATCTGCCCGTTTCATGTGCCCGTCTTGTATCTGCCCGTTTCGTGTGCCTGCCTTTTATCTAACCGCTTCATATGTGCTCGCTTTATGTGCCCGTCTTGTACGTGTCGGCTTCGTCTATACCCACGTCGGAGCTGCCCGCCTTGTATGTGTCCGTCTTGCATCTGCCCGTTTCATGTGCCCGTCTTGTATCTGCCCGCTTCGTGTGCCTGCCTTTTATCTAACCGCTTCGTATGTGCTCGCTTTATGTGCCCGTCTTGTACGTGTCGGCTTCGTCTATACCCACGTCGGAGCTGCCCGCCTTGTATGTGTCCGTCTTGCATCTGCCCGTTTCATGTGCCCGTCTTGTATCTGCCCGCTTCGTGTGCCTGCCTTTTATCTAACCGCTTCGTATATGCTCGCTTTATGTGCCCGTCTTGTACGTGACGGCTTCGTCTATACCCACGTCGGAGCTGCCCGCCTTGTAGTGCCTAGTATCTGCCCACTTTATGTGCCCGTCTTATATACCTACGCTTTGTAAGTGCCCGCCTCGGAGATGCCTGTCTCGATCCTCGCACATTTTCTTCAACATACATACCTGAAGTCATCATGGAATATTTCAGCTCTCTGCATCCTTCTTATCTCTTACACATGCTTGACATTACTGTCATTTTGTGCTCCATATTTTCTTACTCTTTGAAAGGCTCAGATTTTCATTGGTTTCATTTATTTGTCTTGCATACATCCATTCATATACTGTACTAAAACACCGTCTCCTGAGCAATGAACACATCCACCAATGTTTTCCGTCCTGTCATAACTGCACTTCTCACAGACATTATCATTTCAGTGCTCTGTTAGTACAGCGACCGTGTAGTATTCGCAGGCCTAAACATCGCTTAGCGTCGTCGTCCTTTTACCTTCTCTTCCTATCCACTCCCTGTGCGACCTCACATCTACATGCTAGCGGCAGAACCGGAATTCACACGCCTCCTTCGCCCCTCTGCGCGCTTTCCCGCCCGGGCGAATCAATAGTCGCGGCTGTAACTAATTTTAAAGCTCAGCAGTTAACCGTAATCAGCCAAAAGAGGGTTAAAACACCCCGCCCCCCTCTCTAGCGAGGAGCGAGTGAGCGCGCGCTCTCCACCGGTGCCAGACCGCCCTTGGCCACGCCCTCGCACTCGCTCTCGCACTCGCCCTCGCCCTCGCCCTCGCCCTCGCCCTCGCCCTCGCCCTCGCCCTCGCCCACGCTCCCGCCCTCGCTCTCGTCCGCGCTCCCGCCCTCGCTCTCGCCCCCGCCCTCCCCCTCCACATCTCCCTCGCCCTCGTCCACGCTCTCGCCCACGCCCTTGCCCACGTCCACGCTCTCACCCTCGCTCACGTCCCCGCCCTGGCCCTCGCCCTCGCCTTCGCCCTTGCCCTCGACCTCATCCTCGCTCTCGCCCCCGCCCATGCCCTCGTCTTCGCCCACGCCCTCCCCCTCCCCCTCACCCACTTTCACGCCCACGTCCACGCGCTGGCCGTCGCCCTCTCTCATGCCCCCTCCGTCGCGCCGGGATCCCTGAATGTAGTAGACCTGTAATCGCGCTGCCGAGGAGAGCTCTCGCGCCGTCCTCGGTGGACGGTTCGCTTTGTCCGGTCGATTCTGTTGTCTCTATAGCCTGCCTCCGAGCTTCCGAGTGCTCTAAACACATTAGAGCCGGGTGAAGGACTGGAATTTAATCTGTGTTGTTTCATCTGATTCGCGCTCGGCGCCAGCGCCGGCGGAGGCGTTTTCGGGAAGCGCTCGGTCGCGCCGGTGACCGCCGCCAGGCCGCGCTGGCGGCGGCTGGGTGTGAAGTGCTGCGTTCGGCCGGTCGCGCGTTATCGGATTACGGCTCGTGAAGTGCTTGGTCGCCGCTTCACTGCGGGAGTACGAACTTGTGAGTCCGGCTGGTTTCGGGGACGAAATCAGCTTGGTGAGATGTTTGGGCATCGCATCATACACAAGGCGCTTGAATGAGAAAACGCCCCCATTCAGCGTTCGAGTTTTTTTTCTCCAAAAAATAAAAAGGGAATATTACTCGTATATATATCATTATCTAACACAGTTAACCATTTAAATTTTTGCGTTATCTATTTTTATAGAACGGTATTCATTTACTATTTATTATTAGATAGATGTACACTATTTCTTTGAAAGTTGCACTATTACATACTTTGGTAGTCAATAAATCTAATTTTAATTAAATATAATTATTGCGTTCAGTTCACTTCGCAATATATTTCACGTATATTCTTATTAAATATTTTATCGTAAGTAATATGCACTAGGTGTGAATATCTCTCTCAAACCGGTTCACTTCTTGTACAGTGGTTCGGTTCAAATATCTCTCTAGGAAATTATTCGAAATAAATAATCTATTGGGCGAACTCTAGCGCGTCAAGAAAATAGATTTGGGGATCGTATTTTTGTTTTCGTATGGACGTTACTTTAGAAGATTCATTGCAATAATTTTTCATGAAGAATATAACCGGTGAAATAAAATGTTGTATTTCTTTGATCTTCTTATATATTGTTTTTAAAGATTTCTTCAGTTTCGTAAGTTGACATTTATGTAGCACGGTAGATTAAGGAAAGAACCCATTGTAAATGATCAATGGACGAGAAGAACACCTGAGAAATACCGTATACGGCGCAACAGACCACACTTCGCCCTAGTTGTTTTTTGTTGTTTTTTACTCAGGTTCAAGTTTCTTTTCTCTTACTAAAGTCCAAACCTTCGCACTCCGGGGCTTCCTCTAAGTTTACGTGCATAAATTACATCTCTCTTTACGAGGGAAGTTTGAATAGTTTAAATGAGACACGGCTCTTCTGCCTGCCGCAAAGGGATTATGGCCTTCCTTGCTTTTGATAGCCTTCGAGCGTTGCCGGAGCAATGCTTGCTCTCATACTGTGTCTATGTACCGGAGACATACTATTTACTACGTAAGTATGAGTCATAAATAAATAAAATATGTACACACAACCTCGTGGTATGTTCCCGTAGGTCAGGGGGTGGAAGGTAAGGCGAACATCACGAGCAAAGGCATTGAAAGATTTTAATTTGAAAATGAACGGCTGGCGTCAGTTGCCGTTGCTTCCGGCGCTAGGAGTAGGGTTGACAACCGTGCTCCTTTTAGGAGGACAGCCCTCCATTGACGTCAATTGTCCTCTCGACCTCCTTTGTATTTTAAATGTCCTTCTTTTAGTAAATCTTTAACATTTGTTGTCATTTATTTTATAACATGTCTAATACCTGCCAAGTTGTATCGTTTATTTTTTAATTTAGAATGGGAAACATGTATATCCTTTTTCTGAACGCTGACACACGCATGCATCATAGTGACTCTGTCTAGCGAATAAAATATAAAAGAGACGCAAAAATACGTTTTAATTTTTAAATATAACAAATGCAAAAATATTCTTTCTACTATTTTATGTATGCCGTCTTCATCTGCATTTTGTGAACGAATCTTTTCACTTATGAATCTCAAATAGAGAGAAGAAAGAAATAGAGCTAATGTTAGTCTGATTCAGGGAGGACTATTAACTTATGTTATTTTTCCATGAGTTGTTTAGCCTTTTACAATTTTATAAAAGATAAACCTTTACTGCAAGCTTCCAGAAGCGAAAAAAGTACAAATTTATTAAGAAGTAACATTATGTGTTTTGTTTTGCTCATAGAGTGACCTCGCTTTTACACTAATATAGTTGGCAACCCTAGCTAGGAGCGTCTTGTAGGCCGACTCTGCAGCTGCTGTTCATGGGGTTCATCTGTCTGTTGCGAGACTAGTCGCATAAATATTTTTCACATTCCTTTTGGTGATAAACGCGCATTGGCGCCCACAGGACGAAAATACTCAATTCTCTCGCTTACCTTGCTCTCGGCGCTTCATCATTTTAGAAGGGAATATTATTTTCGGGTCTCTGAAATCTCACCGGGGTCAGTTCATTGCATTGCTGTACATTACGTGAATACAGCAATATGAATAGTAACAGATGATTGAAGGGATGGGAAAATCACATTAGATTCAGAGAAGTGGACGGATGTTTTTAAAAATTCAGAAAGATGAATTTCTTCAACCCAGCTCTTCCAGATATGATTTCTGAATAATAATGCCAAAAATAAGGCTGTATTGAAATACCAGAATATGAATTTTTTTTACCTTACAAAAAACTGTTTTTGAAATGTTCCCCATAATCAAACAGCAAAAGTATCTAGTTTAATACTGTTTATTTCCCAAATATTTATTTCACAATAAATAATCAGACAACCAAGAATATAACTAGCAGTCGCAGTTTTACTAGGTACATTTTCTGTAGTATAAATATCACACATAGTACAAATCTACCTCCAACCTTCACAAATGTAACCTCCCAACACCTGTGTCGGGAGGCAATAAAAATCCCGCTCGATTCATCGTCGCACCGGGAGATTTCGGCGCTGTCGACTTGGCGTTGCGGCGGCGGCGGCATTCAAACGCTATCGACGAAGCGATTTCGGTAAATGCGTTCTGAAACAGCGAGGAGCGCTTCCGCCAGTAAACGCGCGCATTTACAGCTGATGAATTTAGAATTGATACAAATGGAACGCGCTCGCAGCCCCGTCGCGCCTGCCCCGCCCCGCCCCCGCCCAGCCCCGCCCACTCCCGCCCTTCCCCGCCTTGCCTTGCCTGGCCCCTCCCCGCACCGCCCTGGTCTGCCCCACCCTGCCCCGTCCCGCCTCGCCCGGCTCCGCCTCGCCCGGCTCCGCTCCGCTCCGTCATGCCCTCCTCGCACCGCCCTACCCTCCTCACACCGCCCTGCCCTGCCCTACCCCGCCCCTAACTGCCTCGCCCGGCACCGCCCTATCCCGCCCCCCCCTGCCACACCCTGTCCCGCCCCACCCTTGTCCCTCCTCCCCGCTCGCCCCTGCCTGTCCCGCCCTTCCCTGCCTTGCCTTGCCTGGCCCCTCCCCGCACCGCCCTGGCCTGCCCCCACTCCCTGCCCTGTCCCACCTTCCGCCTGGCTCCGCTCCGCTCCGCTCCGCCATGCCTTGCCCTGCCCTCCTCGCACCGCCCTGCTCCTGGGCTCCTACCTCCCGCTCCTAATCACATCTCGCCTGCCTGGCCCTGCCCTGCCTGCCCCGCCCTGCCACACCCTGTCCCGCCCCTCCCTTGTCCCTCCTCCCCGCTCGCCCCCTGCCCGTCCCGTCCTGTCCCGCCCCTCCCCGCACCGCCCTGGCCTGCCCCACCCTGCCCCGTCCCGCCTCGCCCGGCTCCGCTCCGCTCCGCCATGCCTTGCCTGCCCTCCTCGCCCTGCCCCGCCCCTAACTGCCTCGCCCGGCCCCGCCCTGCCACATCCTGTCCCGCCCCACCCTTGTCCCTCCTCCCTGCTCGCCCCTGCCCGTCCCGTCCTGCCCCGCCCCTCCCCGCACCGCCCTGGCCTGCCCACATCTGCCCGTCCGCCTCCGCCGACTCCGCTCGCTCCGCCATGCCTTGCCTGCCCTCCCTCCGCACCACCGCCCTGCCCTGCCCTACCCCTTGCCTCGCCCGGACCGCCCTGTTCCCGCCCCGCCCTGCCACACACTATCCCGCCCCTCCCTTGTCCCCCCTCCCCGCTCGCCCCCTGGCCGTCCCGTCCTGCCCCGCCCCTCCCCGCACAGCCCTGCCCCGCCCTCGCCGCATCACCCCAGGGGTGCCAACTCGCACATTTCTTTCAGAGAGGGCAAATCGGCTGACAGAGGGCTTTTACGTGTATGGGGATAAAGTATGAATGTTAATATTAAAGACGAAACAAGACAAAAGTTATAGACTATATAATTTTATGTGCAGTAGTGTCCTCTAATATTAAAGACAATGTGTCTTTAGTGGATTAATGACAATAAAATAATTGTTTTTAAATAATACTTGATTTGATTGTCTTTAATATAAGAGGATACCACTGCACATAAAAATCCATAAATGTTGTTTCAAAGAAAATAAATAATAGATCTTATACGTATATCACCTGGAAAAGAACATAATTAGTGTTAAGAAACATTTTTAATTATGCGAATTAGGTATGCCAAAGTTCACAATTTTAACTTGCCCAACTGTATAATTATGTTGAGGTAGAAATAAATTAGCTTTAGCTAATTATTTACTAAAATCCCTCCTTTTAGCTGCTCAAGTTGCAAGGTAAAAGCTCAAGGTTAACGTCTAAAAGGAGTGGTTGGAGAGGTTAAAAAGGACTCTTCGGTGTGCGTGCAGTCAACGCCGATCACCCCCGCTATTCCTCTTCCGAATCTTTGATGGCCAACAACTTCTTCTCTGCCATCCTTTTTCATCTGCATTTGCATTTTATCCATATTTATCGGCATTTTGCTTTTGTTCTCATTCTCTCTTCATATTCTTCCTATGAAGTGATTCAACTTCAGCTGAAACTGCCAAAGTTAACAGCGGATGTGGCTGCTAATTAAATTTCAATTCGTCCTTTACCGTGTTTTGATGATTATCTGGAAACATGGTTGCATTTTATTTTATTTGACTTAAAAACATTACATTTCTGACCTATTTTAGAAATTAAACAGAAACTTTTTCTAGATCAGTGGGGAATGAGCCATTTGAAAGTTGTCATCGGTCCATCACTTGCACAAAGAATAGGGAATGGGTGACAGGATGGTTAGGAAAGGAAGGATTAAGAGCAGTCTATGCCTCAACTTCTCATGTGCTACTACGTCTTTCGCTTGGAAGTGTTCAGGAAAAACACGGAAACTACTGATCAGAGCAGTCGGCCTAGGTATTCGATTCTGGCTTTGCACATCATTTAAAGGCATCATTCAAATTTTCTCACTTCGGGAATCGAACCTGCAATCTCTCAATCACCAGATGGACGTTGAGCCAACTCTCGTCACCGGTGTTGGTCTTCCATTTCATCTGTATTGAAATATTTTCATAAATATGATTAATTTTCTCTTAAGTCCTTGTGTCTTTGAACCACTGAACTAGTATAGGTTCCTTTTGTCTGGAAGTGATCAGAGAAACCACCAAACCTTCTGAACAGAGCAGTGAGCCTACGAATTCGATTTCGCTAGCGCCACAAAACACACGGATACCAAACGCATAATGGAAATTTCCTGCTCCTGGCGGGGCTCGAACTCGTGAAGTCCTAATCAGCAGGTGGCGTTGCCCTAACTTTGGTCACTTCCGGTGTTGGTCTTCCACTTCATCTGTATTTAAATGTTTTCTTAAACGTGATATATGTTCCTTTAAATACGCCCAATTGCTATTTATGTCCACCAATTGTTTAAAAAATTTTAGGCGGAAGTGTAAGACGCTGCATTTCAAGCGATATTTTATTCGCACATCCCGGCAGAAGATTCTGAAGTTTGCGATATTATATGTATGCTTATTGTCGACGAAGAAACGTATATTTTCGTCAGCTGTCAGAATTCTTGTTCGTTCTGGAGTTGCCCAAGGAATATCGAAGATACGCGAAGAACATGACTACGATAGTCGTTATGGATGATCATCAGATAATATGAGGGGTGAAAAGCAATGTTAAGTAATTAGTTCGCAAGAAAGGAAAATCGTTAATAAGATGTATCATGGCTTCTTGTCATTCAAATTTTGTATTTTAGTAGTTCAATCTATAACTGAAGTGGTGTGCGTTAATGAAGTAAAATAGAATCATTAGCATATTATATACGAAAAATGCATGTTATCTTCCATCAAAAACACTTTTGGGAAGGATTAATGCCTGAAAAAGTCGACTTTTTTCTTTTATGAAATATTCTATTGGGTGTTATCTCGTTTAAAACGAAACATTTTGTGGTCCTAGCAGAAATCAAAATTGTATGTAATCATACCACAGATAGGCTAAAATGAGATTAATGGAAATGTGAATAGTGTTTTATCGCTGTATTTGTAATACAATGATAACACGCTATTCGCTAAAGCTAAACGCTGTATCGATAATTTATTATCAATAGCGAACGCCGTAATTATACGAATATACGAGTTCGTGATGCGGGACTTTCGCGAACAGCAATTGGATAATCTGGACTACTCGTAAAATGTGGTATGGCCAGGATTTTGTCTGAAAAGTGTAGCTGCTTTCTCGATCCACGCACATCGGGAAGTTAAATGAATGAAAATGCGTTCAAATCCATTTATAGCTGTCGCATTCGTTATTGTTTCATTTGTTTTCTGACGCTACAACAGGGATGGCAGCGTCACGTAGTGAGCACGGCCTGAGGTGTGAGAGATTGTTTTAAGGAGAGCTTCCTCCGTGGCGTGAAGTTGAATCTACGAACGGTAGAACGAAAGAAAAACGAAGAGCGAGGCGCAGAGAAGATTTCGCACACGTAATAGCGCCGTAGAAGGTGCCAAACCATTCATTCTCATTTTCTCTCGATGCTCTAATTTTCAGAATGGTTGTTGTGGTTTTTCACATTATGGGCTGGAAGTTTAGATCATGAGATGTATAGAAATTGAATAGTTCTGAACGTTCATTCTCAAAAATTCTTAGACTTTAAATGCCAGTAATACTGAAAGCTTCTCTTATTTGACTGAAAACTTTTTTAAATTCACCTGCAGTGGTCTTAGAAGGAAGGACATTTTGATTTAGACTCACTGAGGGAACTGGCTAATTTGTAGTTTATATAAATTGTATTACATTGTCCCCTGTTTATACCCTGACATTTTAAGGAACAGGGTAAACGAATGTATCTGTTAAGATGGCGTTTGTGTCTCTTTTAGAATATCATTGAGTGAAATTTAAATTGCGAGTGTCATTCGTGCTTCTTATTTATTTCTGCAAAGTGTTACAATTCAATAATTTTGGAATTGTGTGTCGAAGTTTCAATAACATTTTAAATATTTTATTTCATCTTAAGTCTTTGGTTTTGAACACTCCCTATTTCATCTACATGTTTATATTTGATAATATATTCTCACTTCAATCAGTGGACATGTAAATCTATAGGACGATTCAAAATAGCCTTAGGTACCGTGAGGTGGGCTTCTGTTACCTAGTGTGATGCTGTTTCCACGAAAAAATGCGAAAATCTTCGTTTAGAAGTTATCAAAGTTATGTTTAACTGCTATTCGAAGAGTTAAGGGACAGGATACTCTGCCTTTCGGGATGCATTGTCCTCATTAACATGCGAAATTTCACTTGTTTAATGTATTAGTGTATTGATAAAGTACGTGCGATATTCTAGATGCTAAGTGCCCGATAAGGTGGACTCAGTTATACAGCGAACGGAATTAGAGGCGGTCACAGTGGAGCCTATTTTGGCCGTAATTTCGGTCGACCGAGAGGTCCTAGGTTCGAGTCCTGACGGCTGCAGGATTTTCGACACTAGCTTTTCAGCTAGGTCGAATTCAGTCGCTGTCTGGAGGAGAATTCTAGCGGCCGGCTGCTCTGATCGGTAGTTTTCCGTGGTTTCTCCGATCAACACCAGGCGAATGCCGGAGCAGTGCCCTATCAAACGGGCCACGGACCGCGCGCGATCTGTCCTTCCCATTCCTTGTCCTACCCTCTCCTCTTACACACACACGTACACTAACATGCACTACACTACCACATATCCTGGGAGACCGGCCGGGAGCTTAAAGCTTGTCCCGGCTGGGGCGGTGACCCGCTGGTGGGAGAGTCCTGGTTAGGGGGAAACCCCACTAGCCGACGGTTGGTCGGCGCCGGATCTCGCCATCCAGCGGGGGAAGATAACCGCCATCTCCCGAGAAAAAAACATGCACTACACCAACGGGACTAATGACCTGAGCAGTTGACGCGCCCGGAAACACGAAAAAATCAATCAATCAATCAATGGGTTGACCGACGTGGGACGGACTAAACCAAACGAAACATATCTTCGCCCGATAGCGATGTTTGCGGACGACACCGTCGGAAGAGGTAGTTTGGGTTCAGGAAAATCATTTCTGTTGAATGTCGAACGAAAACGACCGGCCAAACTTTCCGAAAAAATCGGCTCTTCTCAGGCCGCTGCCTAGAGTGGCGTGAGCTACGGAGCATCGCCGTAGGCGTCCCTTTGGCCCCTTCCCAGATAGGCATCGCTAGGCGTCGCTTCTCCCTTCTAGTGCTGACGTCGAAAGCCTCTGGTCGAGAATATCGAAAGTATTGTCGGCATTGTCTTCGCTGATGTGAACTCGCTAGGGTTGCCAACTGTTCATGTAAAAGAGAGGACACTCGATAAGCTAAAAGAAAAAGAAAAAAAATCGCATCAACATATTTCTTTTTATAAATATTTCTTTTACACTATCATCAGCTCTATTTCTTTCTTCTCTCCATTTGCGATTCAAGTGATAAGATTGGTTCACAAAAATGCAGATGAAGGTGGTTTGGGCGTCTCCTTTTTATTTTAGTCGCTAGACAGAGATACTATCATGCATGTAGCGTGTCAGCGTTCAGACAAATGATATTCAAGTTTTCTGTTCTAAAGTAAACAATAAACGATACAAAGTAGCAGATGTTAGTCATACGATAAAATAAATGATAAAAATGTTAAAAAATTACTAAAAGGAGGACATTTAAAATATAAATGAGGAGGAGAGGATAATGGACGTTAGAAGAGGACTGTACTCCCAAATGGTAGACGGTTGGCAACCCTAGAATGCGCAAACGATTTCGAAAGAGCAGGACATCACACACTTTCATATCACGACGAACCTTTCCAAGGTAATTTTCATTCATTTTCATTATTTTGAACAACGATATTCAGATTACTCCAATGAAACGATCTCAAGTTCTGGAATCCTTTCAGTACTTGCATCGGAGAAAAAATTGTATATGGAATACCCATTCTGTGGAACGTATTCATGAAATGAATGGTACTGTGGAACGTATTGAGTAGCAATTTACTATTGTTTCTGACGTGCAGTGCATTTATTTACGCATCGTTGTGTTCTCGCTGGCAAAATAATGTGCTGATTTGTTTGTGTGCTTCAGTACGTGACCTAGCATTTCAAAGAGAATCTAAATAGACTCTGTGAGAGACAATCTAGCTGAGGTTGACGTTAATTAATGGCCGTAATCCGCATACCAAGAACATGAACACAAAGTGAAAATTTGATTTGCACATATATTTTAGTTATAAATTGTAATACGTTGTAATAATTGTAATCGTAATATGTAACACAAGGTGCATGTTAATAAGTAGGGGCGGATTTTTGATGACTTAAAACATCGCCAAAAATGATCAATAAAATGCTCTGAAAATGTTTTTAAATGAATTTGCCGGTGGAGGTAGATGGGATGTTGAAGATGTCAGTATTTTTTTCCATTATTTTGGAAATACATAGTACTTCGATAATAATATGTAACAAATGATGCATGGTAATAAGAATAGAAAAGATAACAAACTTTTTAAATTATCCCCTAATTTCAAACCTTAAATGGGGAATTTATGTTAGAGCTTGCCAGAGTCCTTCCAGTATTTCTATGCTAGGAATTCGCCGATGGAGGTAGATTGGGTGTCAAAGAGTAGGTCAGTAATTTTGTTTCCTTATTTTAGGAAGAAATAGTACCCCGACAGCCCTACAGTATTTTCGAGAATTTTATTGTCATGTGACGTTCATTTAAGCAGCACGAGGCTAAATTTCGCTTCTAATATCTTGTGGGCCGAATGGTGCACGTGGCGCGACAACGGCCGCACGTGGCACATGTGCAATCAAGTTAAAAAAGTTAAAAGCTGAATTCGTACAGGGCGTTTCAGAAACAAGTGCATAGATGTAGAGATTTTACTTAATTTTTATGATAACTTAATTTTTAGAATTAAGATTTTAGCATTAAATTTATATTACACCAACAATAGAAATGTCAAGTGTGAACTAAACTTTGTAAAACCGAAAAATGTTTGTAATAAAAGAAGACGTATGGAACTGATACGTTCAAATTAAAAAAAATTCTCGAGAGAAATGCATTTCTCGTTTTCTATTAGAAACCGAAATAAAATGAAATTTCCAGAAACGTGACGGAGGCAAAGTTTACGTGCATAATATGGACTTGGTTTTGAAAATACGATGATCTTGTATTTTTGAAAATGTCACACTTATATTTACTTCGCATCAATTAAAAGTATTTTTTTCTGTCTGTATTTCTTCAATTTACTGTAATATTTTTGGTCTTTGATTTTTAAGGTCAGAACATTTTTCATATTAATATTTATTACATCATACATAGCGCAACGTTTCGGAAACTATTTGTTTCCATAATCAGGCATAATTGAAATAAATAAATTAATTTATTAAACAATTGCTTGCCAGCATCGATTTGTCGAGGACCTCCTGGGTGGAATGTGCCGATGGTCAGGAAATGGAGATGGGCGATTTAATCGCGATCAGTCGTGGAACAATCAATTATTTTATTCGAATAATCGAAACTTTGAAGTGTTTTATTTCACACTAATTAATCTGTAAATCGATTCATTTTTCTGACAATTTATCTCGATTATTTTAATTCAACAATTTATTTTTAAGACAAAGAAAATATAAAAGTAGCACCCTTGGCTCTTCACACAAATGTTAGCAACGTCTTCATCTTCTTTTTCTCTCTCTCCGACTATAGAAAAATGCCAGATATAAACGATTGTTTTCATGTTCAAAAAAATGACAAAATAAAATTTATATGTTAGTACACATTATATTTTAATTATAGCGCCTGTAATGAGAAAAGACAGAGACAATCAAGAGTTCCTCTAGAATTTTTGTGAAGCAAGTACGAAATTTGTCTATTATTATTGGTGTCACTTTTTTAATTAACTCCTTGAATTTTTATTTTAAACGTGAGTACAGTGTTTTGTCTCGTACGTATTTATAGTATTAATCTCTTCTAAATTAAAAGAACCCCTTGTATAAACTTGATGTCAAGTGAACATAAGTGCAAAAATACTTCAATAGATAATAGATTGATATTAATCGACCATACAATTAATGGATTAGAAATTGGTCGACATTTTTTCACAATCGCCCACTCCTAGTATGAAGGCTAGGTGACAGAATTTTGCTTGACGATTCACCGAGCCCGGCGTGGTCAAACTCGATCGACTGCTCGGCTCGGTGATTTCCCTCATCACTACCAGGAAAATGCCGGAACATCGCTCTTCACATCGCGCCACCGGGCGCGAGCTTCCCTTTTCCTTGCCCTCTAGCTCATCCGTACACGACTGGGGCAAGGCCGCGGGGGAGTACCTTCCCCTCGAGAGCACACATACGCCGGCGGACTAGAGGCACTTGCCGGGATGCAGGTAGGCACATATTGTTATGACGATCACGTCTCTCTCATGAAAGCGCAAGTAGAATTCGTAACTCACGTGTACTGACAACATTATCAATTACGCAGTAAAATGTGATGTGTCCTGTCATTAGTTCCCCTCCTTGACGTCCTTCTACTTTTCCCTTCCTCTGGCAGCAGGTCACGTGTAAAATTGCTCCGTCGGGCTTTTGATCTTGAAGTCACCCGTCAAGCACTCCCTCCCTCATCTGGTTCAAAGCAAGCACTCTGGGGACGATTGCTTTCAGTCGATTATAACTTGGAATGTAAGTACGAAGTTTATGTAGAGCAGTGAGACAGATTGTGGAAAGTACAATAGTCCACAAATATGATTGAAGCACCTCAACTTCTTAATTTGTCCACCTCTTTTCCCGCGATTTTAATCATGTTCCTGGACCACGAAAGTATGTTGTACGCCTGGAACTCAGAGTGTTATGCGCTAATTGATTGCTTTTGAAAATTTATATTTGTGATTTGACCGTGAGAAGTAGACCACGACATAAAGCTTCGAACATTACGCAAACTAAAGGACTCGCTGTTACCCTCTCTAGATGCCCTGAGAAATCTGCTTTTGCAGTTGCTTAGAAAAAGTAGCACGGATGAATAAAATGAAATAAAATCAGCGTAGTCGAAAAGTATATTTTTTTTTCTAGATCTCGGCGAAGTGTAAACGTATCCTACAAATTAAGAAGCTGTTTGATCCCAAATGGCGCTAGATGCGAGTATTAAGGTAACATTTTACGCAGTGACTTGAGTTGAAGACATGAGATAAATTACAACGTGAAAAAATCGAGAAGAACCCTAATATTTGTAATGCGAACTTTGAAGAAGGTAAATAGTAATATTAAAACGCTGGCCTACACTTCCCTTGTGCGCCGTGTCTTGGCATGTGGGTACTGTGCTGGAATGCCTTCCCACTTGGCCAAATTCACAAGCTGGACAAAATTCATAAAAGAGTCGCTAAATTATCTGGTAACCGACTCTGTCACAACGAATTAATACAGCTTTCAAATCACAGAAGGCTCGGCTTAGTGCGTATGTAAGGCGTATGTAAATGCCCCTACGTGGAAAGAAATTCGGAGCAGCTAACTCAAACCGACGTAAGTAGAAGGGCTGATAATTACAAAATTCCAGTACGAACGCAGGGATTTTATTTCAGGAAATTCTCCTTTGTAGATCGAGCAGCAAATGACTCGAACAATTTATCTACGGGAGCATTTGGGGCTAACCGCGAAAATGCAAATACATTAAGGAAACAATAGTAGTGAAAAATTTAGATGTATTGTTGTGACAGGTTGTCGTTTTTTTTGTGTAAAAGCTCTTATGGATATATTGTATGTGGTGATTGTCGGTAATAATGTGTTTATTGAAGTACGAAGTTAAGTAGGATTGCCAACCGTCCTTCATTAGGCATGACAGTCTTTCATTGCCGTCAATTGTCCTTTTGTCCTCCTTTGCATTTTATATGTCCTTCTTTTAGTAATTTTTTAATATTTGTTGGTATTTATTTTATCACACGGCCTAAATTATCTGGTAACCAACGTTGACACAAAAATGTATGGTAGTATCTCTGTCTAGCGCCTAAAATAAAAACGAAACGATCCGACCATATTTATCAGTATTTTGTGAACGAATCTTTTCACTTGAATTGCAAATAGAGAGAAGAAAGACTGGGTGCTTGCTTAAATGTTCTCGTTGTACAGCTAAATAAGAGTTGGCATTGCGCATCTGTTGGTTATTGTTGTGCCCCCTAAGCATGTGTGTCTGTATATTATGTCGTATGTGTGATGTGTAACTAGTAAATCAAATCTATCTACCTTCCTCAACTTCCTTGAACCAATGTGTCGCCGAATCCTCGCTGTTCTGCATGCTGATAATGCTGCTGCTTCGTATTACGGAGGTTGTCAGAAACCATGGCTCACCGGTGTATAACGAGAAAATTCGTTGTCAGTATTGTAGTTAATAGTACAGCAAGAAATAAAAAAATGTTTACGATGAGGAAGATTGACAGATCTAATTTACGACAAAAGATTAAGTTACTATTTTTTGAGAAAGAAGAGGAATTATGAAGCCTAGAAAATTATTATCAGTAATATGTAAACCAAATAAGAAAAGACGATTAAAATTCTTGAAACCGGAATTACGTAAAAACATCAATAAAAGATTACAATGTAAATTATTACAATATGAATAAAAATGTATTCACGGAAACTATCAAATTATTGTTTTTTGATTGATACCGAAATCTTAAAATTTCCTAATTGTTCTCGGCAACTTGGCACGTGCAGCAAGAAATCGTGAGGTCAGTGCATTGGGGTCGTTTTGAAAGCACCGTGCGCGCGTGGCTCTTTGACGAGGCAGCCGAGCGCGCGCGCTGGCAGCGGAGCCCCGCCGCCGTGGGCGCCCCCTCGCGGCGGGCAGGTCACGCGGAAAGCCTCCCGCGCGGCCGTTTGATCTCGCCGGGGCTCGAAGCCAGCGCTCCGGGAAGGGCGCGCGCGCGGGCGCCCGCGGCGGGGAGCGGCAAGTCGAGCGCGAGGGCGCGCATTATCCCGTGGTGATTGCACGCGCGCGAGCAATCTCTGCCCTGTGCCCGAGGCGCGGTGGGGACAACGGTGGCGGTTGATTAATTGTTAGTGATATCGGGCGCGTAAACTGCTAGTCATCAGTCCCGTAAATGTAGTGCGTGTTTTGGTTCGGGAGTTGGTGGTGTTCTTCGCCCGCTGGATGGCGAGATCCGGCGCCGGCCTACCGTCGGCTAGTGGGGTTTCCCCCTAACCAGAACTCTCCCCCCAGCAGGGCACCGCCCCACACGTGGCAAGTTCTAAGTCCCTGACCGTTCTCCCGGCATGTGTGGTAGTGTAGTGCATGTTAGTGTGTATGTGTGTGTGTTTAAGGGGTGAGGATAAGACAAGGAAGAGGAAGGAAAGGTCGCGCGCGGTCCGTGGCCCGTTTGTTAGGATACTGCTTCGGCATTCGCCTGGTGTTGTTAGGAGAAACCACGGAAAATTACAGATCAGAGCAGCTGACCGCTAGAATTCTCCTCCTGACAGCCACTGAAACGGTGGTGGTGATGGTGACTGTTAATTGATATGTTGATTAAATCGTGTTTACGGGCGCCTTCTCTGCTATGGTAGCGGGAGAAGTGGCGCAGGGCATCAGCTGATGTCACTGCAGAGCTTTTGACCAGGAAGTCGTAGGTTCGAGTCCCGATGGATTTTTCGACACTAGCTGTTTGACTAGGTCGAGTTCATTCGCTGTCTGGAGGAGAATTCTAGTGACCGGCTGCGCTGATCAGTAGTTTTCCGTGGTTTCTCCTTGCAATATCAGGTGAATGCCGGAGCAGTACTCTAACAAATGCTAGAGCTGCGGATCACGCGCGAGTTTTCTTTGTCTTTCCTTGTCTTGCCCTTACCTCTTACTTACACACACACGTGCACTACACTACCATTGATGAGTAGTGAAAGAGAAAATGATACGCACTCTGGACTGAATGGTCGGTGGCAATGCAGGTAATGTCGAAAAGCCTGCCACCGTAGGACCTGCCTCCTGGAGCCCTAGGACCTCCCGGTCAGAGGCACTGCAGTGACATCAGTTGATGCACTGAGTCACCTCAGCCGGTGTGGCGAAAGTGATGGCGGGGGTGGTGGTGGTGTCGGGGGCGGTTTTGACGGTTGTGGCTGCGCGACAGCGTCGGTATGGTGGCGTTAGTGATGGCTTGGGCGGTGCCTTTGGCGATGGTGAAGGCGGTGGCTGTGGTGGAGGCGGGGCCGCGGCGGTAGGCCGCCGAGGGCGCCAGAAGTGCGATGTCGCGCCCCTGCAGCGCTGAGGTCAGCATGTGGTGCTGGCTCACTCCCAGGAGATGCTAGGGCTGCCCTGGGCTTCCTTTGTGCATTTTAAAGCCTGGTAGTTGATGCTGTCTTGCTTGCCCTTCTAGAGTAAATTAAAAACATTTAGAAAAAGAACATTAATCAAGATTTACATTTATTGATAATTTATATACATACTAAAGGAAATCTTGGTTCATGATAAATTCATTAATTCTTGCTTAAGTCGAACTATTTGATACAAATTGTAAGTGGACAATATATACCTCTCTGAATTCGCTATCACATGTTCAATGGTGTTCATCAAATGTTCATGGTGGTCTTTTGTCCATTATTTATAAAACTTATGTAACTCAACAGATTTAAACTTGGTATGTATAAGTCCTGTGTCAACTTTATCAAAATTTCTCAACTCTGTATAAGAATTTTCAATATTACGCCTTTTACGCATAAGCACTATAAAATGTACTATTAACAACTTTGTTTGGGAGATAAATAGCAGTTAGTCCAGGTGGTCTCTCATTTGAGGTTATGTATATGAGTAAGGCTCGAAAGTTAATCCTCTTTTCAAAGGAGAAATATGTATACAAATATGCTCTAACATTTGTTAATTATGCGTCAGAACTAATGAAATATGCTCTAACAATTAACAGTTTTATGTATTCACGAATAATTACAAAACTTTTAATTTTAACAATTAATTTTGCATTTTTTTCTCCACTTAGTATTCCAGCGATAATTTTTGTAATAAAATATAATGATTTCGTATTATTATCGTATTATTATCGATTATCGTCGAAGTAACAATTCTAATGCCACACTTTTTTTAACAAATATAACTTACCACATCATTCATAATCTGACCAATCGTTTCCGGGTATCATGATATTATCTAAAAGAACTTCAGACACATTCTGATGCAACGAACGAAAGACATTTCCACAATTTCTAATGAATATGAATCGCATTTAAATTTGTGAAGTACGCTTTTCGGTTTGAGGAGACTAATATGCATATCAATTGAAATTTCAAGGGAAATGTGCCATATTAAGAACAAAAAACTTAAAATGTAAATAATAACTTAAATGTAATGGAAATATGATACATTAATACAAAATGGAGTGAATATGCACTAATCTGTAATATAAAATCACCGAATACCAAATCACCGTTCGTTTGATTGTTTCTTTGAAATTTTAAAATTAGCATATTATAAAGCTCATAGTTAAAAATATATTTTTTCATAAACTTCCGAGCCTTAATTATGAGTTTTAAGGGAAGCAAGCATTCTGATTTCTTATCTCACCCTCAGAAGAAATGTTTGGCCCTTGTGTTTCTTCTGTGTTGTGTCGCGCAGGGCTTTGCCGTCTGCTGACTCCATGTCCGACGACAAGGACATAGAGTGTAGAGGTAGTTCTTTTCTCCATGTCAAGGAGCCTGCAGCTGTATATGGGTACAAACAGATGCGGGGCAGCGAGGAGAGGCAAGGGGCGGGGCGAGTCGGGCTGTGGTCAAAACGCTGCAGTCTTGTGTTGTCAGTAGTTCAAGATACATTCCATTAACGTCAGATAAACATCCCGACGCTCTTTTCCATGTCAAGCGCTTACCCAAAACAGGGCATGGCGTTCAATCACGTTTTCGCACACTAACTAAGAATATCTTGCAATACCTCCCGCCATATTATCCTATCGAAGGATGTAATCCTTTAACGATCTAAGTACGTAAATGTGATACTTTCACTGCTCTGTGTGTTCGCACACATCGGGAAAGCTCGTAAGAAACACGTTGCAACTGAAGGACATTCTTTGCCGATCTCGCATCCTGTGAGACAGCGCGCCATGATTGGCTGTCAGGTTATGAATCATTTTCCTTCTTCCTGAGTGCTTGACTTTGATTTGTCTGCGCCGTAGGCTGTCAAATGTAGCGCCCTTTTAATTTTTTTAAACATTAGAGGCATTTAAAATATTTTAAATAAAACATTGTATGATATTTGTAACCGACGCAAATATTGTGTACGTCTGAATAGATGATTATACGTATACGAATAAATAATTCTCACCGCGATATTTATTTACAAATATACGATATTTTTGTATTCATTTTATCTGTATATCAATGGTTATATATTTGATTAATTAACACTTTATTTTGTTTCAAATATGGTAAGAAATATTTCTATAAAGAACATTCAAAAGTTCGCCTTATGAAATTTTGAATCCGCAGAAATTCGTTCGCCCCCAAAAATTGCGCGCTCCAGACCGCAGCCTAGTCAGCCTGTTCAATAATTTGGTACTGGATAGATTTCTCCTGTCTCGCCGAAATAAAAACATACATGTTTATAGCGTGATTAAGGAGCGCCAAGTTACTTGATTTCGGACGAAAAACTTAAATAGAAGTAATATATTTGAGAATAATTTCATATACAAGATTGCTAATATTTCTTTCCTTTTCTGTTTCAGGTAATGTTTGCATCACTTCACAACTGGGTGGATCTGGAATTCTGAAAGGATCAAAGCAACGTATGTCAATCTTTATTTTTTTTCAATGTGAAATTGGTATCTACGTTAGCAGATTGTTTAGAAGGGACGAAACGTTCAGCTACTTGAATCTATTTTTACTAAGCTAAGGCAATACATTAATCTATACTAATAAAAGTGAATTCAACGACATGTAACCGACATCGATATCACAAAAAGTAGCGAATGAGTAGATAAGAACTTTCTCTTCTTCAGGACTGTCACTGTGTCCTAGCACACTTTGGTAAAGATTAATACAACATACATGCGGGAAATATTTTTAATAATATGTTATGAGATGCACCATGATCATTATTGTTCGAATGCCGCTGAGAGAAAATTGGTTGCTAATATATTCCGCCAGAGGACAGTAGTGATATGCAAGATAAACATTTTAAATTTAATAGTAATATATTGTAAAATAAAACGAAAGACGAGTATCGTATTTTATTTTGATTTGAATCATTCAAAATTAAAAATAATAATCTTAAATACAGAGGTTTGTATAACATTGATCTTTTTCCTTTCTCAAGGATTGTATAAGAAGAACTTCAGGCAACGGTAGGTGTTTTGCTAGTTATTAATTCGTCCGACTGCGGAGGCTCAGTGCCAGCATTGGCGTTGACTCTGGAGGTCGATGTCTGCGATGTCCTAGGATTCGGATCCCGACAGTAGCGGATTTTCGTCACTTCAGCTTCATACGTCTTCTTAATTCAACCGCCATCTTGAGGTTAATTCCAGCGGCCGGTTGCTCTGATCGGTGGTTTTCTGTTCTTTCTCCGATGAATAGGTTAATGCCGGAGCAGTACCTAAACAAAAGGGGCTCGGACCGCGCTAGATCTTCAGTTCCAAATCCTCGACCCCTCTCAGTTTCCTTACTCACGTGCACTACACATACGGGACTAATAACCCTAGTAGATCACTCACCCGGAAATACTAAATAATCAACCAATCAATTAATCTCCAATACGAATTTATTAATTCATAAATCGGTTAGTGAGACCGGTAGTGATGGCTTTAGGGCATAAACTGATGTCACTGCAGTTCCTCTGACCGGGAGGTCAAAGATTCGAGACCCGCTGGTGGAAGGATTTTCGACACTACCTTGTCAGCTAGGTCGAATTCAGTCGTTGTCTGGAGGAGAATTCTAGCGGCCGGCTGCTTTGATCGGTAGTTTTCCGTGGTTTCTCCGATCAACACAGGCGAGCAGGCAGTACTCTAACAAAACGGGCCACGGTCCACGCGCGATCTTTCCTATCTCATCATTGTCCTATCCTCACCCCTTACACACACACACACACACACACACACACACACACACACACACACTCGCACACACACACACTAACATGCACTACATTACCTCACTTCCCGGGAGGCCGGAGCTTAGAGTTTGTCACGGCTGGGGCGGTGCCCCGCTGGTGAGAGAGTCCAGGTTAGGGGGAAGCCCCACTAGCCGACGGTAGATCGGCTACGGATCTCGCCATCCAGCGGGGGAAGATCACAGCCACTTAACGATGAAAAATCATGCAATATACTTTCGGGAATAATGACCTCAGTAGTTGACGTGCCCGGAATCACTAATAACCAACCAACCGAATAGTGGGACCGGTAGCAGTAGCTCAGTGCATCAACTGATGTCACTGCAGCGCCTCTAACCGGGAGGTCCTAGGTTCGATTCCTGACGGCGGCAAGATTTTCGACACTAGCTTTTCAGCTAGGTCGAATTCAGCTGCTGTCTGGAGGAGAATTCTAGCGGCCGGCTGCTCTGATCAGTAGATTTCCGTGGTTTCTCCGATCAACACCAGGCGAATGCCGGAGCCAGCGAATACCCTACCAAACGGGCCACGGACCGCGCGCGATCTGTCCTTCATCTTCCTTGTCCTATCCTTTCCCCTTACACACACACACACACACACACACACACACACACACTTACACTAACATGCACTACACAACCACATATTCCGGGAGACCGGTCGGGGGCTTAGAGCTTGTCCCGACTGGGGCGGTGCCCCGCTGGTGGGAGAGTTCTGGTTAGGGGGAAACCCCACTAGCCGACGGTAGGTCGGCGCCGGATCTCGCCATCCAGCGGGGGAAGATCACCGCCATCTCCATCACCGCCACCGCCATAAAAAACATGCACTACACTCACGGGACTAATGACCTAAGCAGTTGACGCTCCCGGAAACACGAAAAAATCAATCAATCAAATCTGAATAGTGGCGTATAAATGAATATTCACCGCATGGTGATAGCGTGTCTGCGCATCCAACAATCTCGCTCATTAGTGATCCAGCTGCGCTAGTGGGAGGGGAGGGGCGATAGAGAGAGAGAGCGCGCTGATAAGGGGCCCCAGCGATAAGGGCGGCCAATCTCTCAAATGGGGAGCTCATTACGCACCAAGACGTAGGCCGGATGCGTATCGGCCGGGGGTCAAAGGCTGCCCAGGGAAGGGGCGGGGCGAGGTCGGCGCTGACGTGGACGGCGTGTTAACCTGTTGTCCACGCTGCGGCTGTGGCGCCCGCCGCCCCCGCCCCCGCCCCTGCGGCCCTGTGTGGGCGGGCACCCTCCGCCTCCGCCGGGCTGATCGCCCAGTGGGCCCATGCCGCTCCCATGGGTAGGGACATGGCGGAAACGCATGCGTCACGAACCACGTGACCACATCACGGCCACTTTGTTTGAAAAGCCGGACCAGCCGCTGCCCATCGTTTTTTATGGAGAGCGAGAAGTGTTAAGAAACATTTTGAAAGTGGCATAAGTGACATTTTTCAACAGCGACAAACCCGAACAATAACACCGCGAAGGTGGAATTGAAGTAAAAGATGCAATTTTCTTAAATGAATCTTTATACATCTGCATCAATGACTTTAACAAGGTGATAAGTTTGGCATTTAAAATTCCTGCTAATTTTGTGATGCTAACTGGTGCCTGAACCTCATTGGCTGAAGTTGGATACAATGCGTAATGTTCAACCCATCTCTTACCACCATTCTTTGGAATGGCAAAAAACGTCGATGTTTTAGAAACATCGATGTTTTCCACCAGCAACATCCATATATAAACATCGATGTTTTTTTTCACATCGATATACTTTTTCAGACTGATTGATGCAAGAAACAAAGGTTATCTTTTTGAGTGTGTATAATATCGTTACACTGCATTTTCGGCCTTACCTGTATGAATATTTATTAGAAAATTAAGGTGACCGAGTGGAATAATGTACAATACACTTTAAACTAATATTTGCGTATTATGTATGTTGTATACAGAACTTTTTACTTTGATTTATGAATGAAAGTGCAAATATTAATGTTTATGTCGTTATAATAGCAAATCACGATGTCCGTTATTTTTTATTTCTTCCTTTACATTTGATAAACAGTATTATTAACGTTTTAATAATTAATTAAAATATTAGTATAATTATTCTACTGACCAAACAATAAAATATACCGGTATTTCATTTAAGTACTCTAATTGAAAATGAAAACAGTATTGGAAAATACCATCTGTTTTATCATATTTAAAATATACATATTTTAAACATCAGCGTTTTTTTTTCAATGATTTCAACGACGTCGAAAACCTTGCTATTGTAGTGTGTGTAGTGTTTGTGGTGTATGTATTGTACTGTATGTAATGTTTATACCGAAATATTGATGTATCATTTTTTTGGTAAAATTTGCCATCACATACCCATGGACAGAGAAGGCAATGAGGGCGGTGTCAGGGGCAGCACGTGCTCCTTTCTTAAGGGGGGCATGTTCAAAGAAGACAATCTCGTGCATTTCTTCTGGTAAGACGCACAAGAAATTAGGGTGCATGCGTGGTCTTGCACTGGTTTAAAAAATGTCTATTGGTCTTTGTCACGGCTTTCGCGTTTGAGATTAGACCTTGCGCCAGCTACCTTGTCTGCCTACGACCGGACGCGAGCTGGTCTAAATACGCCTATAGACGGCAGTTTAAGATAGGAGGATTTCCTCTCTCAGGCTGTACAGCACCTATTCAAAACGTTTAGTTGTCTGGACACAGGAACTATGTGGGGAGAACTTCCCTCGTCTTCTCTTCCTTTTTCTCTTTCTTCCTTCCTTTGCTTCCTTTCTCTTTCCTTTTGTTTCCTTTCCTTTCCTTCCGACTCATTCTCTTCTCTTTCTTCTTCTCTCGTCTTCTTTCCTTTTCCCCTTTACTTCCTTCTATGAGAAACCCTCACGAGTTGTTTTCCATTTAAATGGAGAGATTTATTACCGAGCGACGTCAATTCAAGTCCATGACACATATTCAAGTGTATTATTTGTATTATTTAATCATTTTACGAACTATTTTGTCCCTTTTGAAACATATTGAAGTTTCTCGGCAGCTGTGTATTTGTTTGAGCGTTCATTTACATCCCACATCCTTTGTAAGGTGTCATATATCTGCAAATACTGTAAAATATTATAAACGTTAAGTGATTTTATCTCTATTTTTGGTATTTTGAATCATGTGACTATGTTTTAATGCAGCATTTAGATTCATTATTTGCGTTTATTTTATTTATATCTTATTGATTTAGCGGTAATTTGTCGTTCGCATTCCAAATAAAATAATTAGAGTCGTTGTTTTTGCCAACAATATTGTTTATTGATATAGCAAATTTCGATGTCTTACCCATCAGTTTACTGGTACAAAAAATCTGTTTAAACTTTTTTTGGTATCAGGAAACATCAGTTTCCTGGTACATCAGTATCATAAAACGGAGCCATCGAAAGCTGCTATTTCAATAAACAACATTGTTCGCAAAGACAATGCCTCCAATTATTTTATTTTATTTATATTCCTTACTACAAATGACTTATATTAAATGTCAGTTTCGGTAAGAAAGCACGTACTCTTTTTTTAAACTGCATCGCAATTTTATATTTTTTCTGTGATAATTTCTTCGGGGTCAGTGTGCTCCGGGAGCCGCTGGCGGCGGCGGCGGCGGCGGCGGCGGCCGGCGCTGCTGCATATTTCATGGGGTGCGCGACGCGACGCGACGCGGGGCGGTGGGTGAGGGCGGCGGTGGCTGTATCGGCGGCAGCTGTGGCGGTGTTGTCCCGCGGCTCGCCCACGGCGGTCGCTCGGATCGCCGGGCGCCATCGATAATCGATTGCGTGTCCTCGCAGCGGCGGCGTCGAGCGGAGGCGGCGAGGGCGATGGCGGAGGAGATGAAAATGAGGGGGAGGAGAAGGGATGGAGAGTGGAAGGATAGGTGTATGTACGTCGCTGTGCAGCAGATGAAGATGGTATTGTTGCTGGTGAAAACAGGAGCTGCTGCGTTGTTAATAGTAATGAGTCATGTTTGGGATGGGGTAATAATAATAAGCGTAAGACATTGCTTTATTGGGAAAGCCACATTTTGCGCAAAGTATTGAAGAGACAACGACAGACCCTAGATCTTCTCCTTAGGAAGCTGGTTGCAACACAGAAAATAGATTTTATATTCAATCAACTTAACATCTTTAGTCGTGAATTAGAGGAATAATAATAATAATAATAATAATAATAATAATAATAATAATAATAATAATAATAATAATAATAATAATAATATATTTTGAAACTTGATAAAACATTCTTCATACACATTTCGATGGAAATGTAAGTAAGAAGTACTAGTTATTTTTTAAATGTAACTTTACTATACGAACGTTTTGTTGAGCTTTCATTTTCAAGTTGTACGAGTAGTAAAAGGAGAACCGCAGGCGTGGGTTTCTATTTTGTGAGCAATACTTTAAAATGAAATCTGTAGTTCTTTTACCTAGACAAATTTTCTTTTCGGGGAGTGAAATTTTCGAGTCTACAAATGTTGCGTACCTCGCTTTGTTCAAACGTTTATTCCTCATTCAACTAAGAATAATCAAAGGCTCAGGAAGGGATTCCCGAGTTCAAGAACACGTGCGTAGGTTACACTTTTCTAACATACGTCACATGCAGTTTTTTGACGGAAATAAACAAAATCAAAGTTATCACTTTTTATTGAAAAAGTATTTCTTATGATTTCGGGAGAATTAATGTAAAAGAGAGTTCCCATTTAATGCTTCAAAGACGCATTATTGCAATAATATTGGCATATTGTGGTGGATGTTCTGACTTCGTTGATTACACTGATCTATGGCTGCGTATAGCTCATTTTGCCACCGGGAGCAGTAGCTCAGTACATCAACTGATATCACTGCAGCACCTCTGACCGGGAGGTCCTAGTTTCGAGTCCTGACGGTTGCAGGATTTTCGACACTGGATTTTCAGCTATTTCGAATTCAGTCGCTGTCTGGAGGACAATTCTAGCGGCCGGCTACTCTGATCGGTAGGTTTTCGTCGTTTCTCCGATCAACACCAGGTGAATGCCCGAGCAGTATCCTACCAAACGGGCCACGGATCTTTCCTTCCTTTTCCTATTCTCTCCCCTTACACACGCACACTTACGCTAACATGTGTAACGTATTGTAGGACTACAGTTAGCAACCGCCACAAAGGGCGGCGGCAGAGGATTAGACGCCAGGGGCCAGGCAGGATGTGACACGCCGAGGTATTCTGGGAAATCCTAAGAGCTAGGGAAAGGGATGCCCAAAGTACGGGACAGCGCATTTTTGCCGCGTGCCGCGTGTCAAATTCTTGGAATCCAGGGAAATGGATGTCCAAAAATGCCTGGCAAAGCGGTCCGTGTGGGCCGTGTGCAAAACCCAGTGACGTTTCAGGTCACGTGGGTGGGGGCTATATAAGAACAAACGCAGAGCGCGGGGGTGGGGTTTGTTGAGCTGAGAGGGAACCCTCGTGCGAACGCACAAAAACTTGCGCCCAGGGCGGTGCGGAGCCGAGCCAGGCTCGTGCGGCAAACCATGTGTTGGGACGCCGTTGTGGACTATATCCACGGGTGACAAGAGGTCGCCGGAGCTGTCTGCTGTGTGCGGGAGGCTCGCTGAGGAGTGGCGCGGGCCACGAGTCAGTTATTCATTTTTAAGGATCGCTCCTGCGATCAGGAAAGTAAAGATCTACCAGAGCTGAGTAACTTAAAGTATGACTGTACATATTGTGAATAAAACTGTACATATTTATCATTGAAGCTCGTGTCTGTGATTATTGTGTATTCCCACGACGTCACAGACGGGTAGACATAATTGGTGGCAGCGGTTAAACGAATTCCACGGGGGATATCACCCACCAAATAGCATAATTGGTGGCAGCGGTTATAAAGAAGCCCACGGGGAAGTACGTGCACCCACCAAATAGTATAATTGGTGGCAGCGGTTAAACGAATTCCACGGGGAATATCATTCACCAAATAGTATAATTGGTGGATGCGGTTATAAGAATTCCACGGGGAAGTGTTGCTCAATTGTGATAATAGCAGCAGTTAAAACATTCACGCCGGAACGGCACGGCATTGTTGCACCATACTCATACGTGGTCGCAATATTACGAACAGTGGGTGGGCCAGTGCGTGGGTGTGTCGACGGGCAGACATAATTACGACGCACGGGAGCAGAGAGGGTCCGCTCCTAGCCAGACGCCCACGTTTTCACGGCAACGCCGGAAGGAAGGAAGGAAGGACGGACGGAGAAGGAAGGACGTCTCAAGGCCAACCGGCTTTGATAAAATCAAGAAGTCAGCAAGGATCTGGTGTAAGTATAGCTATCTGCATTGTAAGGTTCAGTTCAGGTTTCAGTTATGGCTTACTTACCGAGATTCGGGAAAGAGTGTGTAGTGCACGTGGCACAGGAATTAGGACTCCAAATTACAGGTGGCGAAACTTTGGTAGTACTAAAAAAATTGATAGAGGAGCATTCCGATTACGAGGAGGAATTTGTGAAAGGGATAGCTCAGGCATATAAGGAAGAACGCGAATCAGAGAAGGAACGTGCATTTCAGTTAGAAAAACTGAGAATAGAACAGGGCCAACTGGCGGGTAGAGCTAGTCCGCAGTCCGAAGTAAATAGCAAAATGCACATTCGATTAAATCAAGTTATGAGCCGATTCAAAGGGGAGGACGACGACATAACAGCATTTTTAAGTGTTTTTGAGAGTCAGGCGGAACAATTAGAAATTCCAGAAGAAGAGTGGGTGGCAAATCTTATGGGACTGCTCCCACACCAAATCAATGCATCGCTAACTTTAGAAGGGCAAGGTAGAAGAACAGAATATGCCGATTTAAAGAGTAGGTTATTAGAAATGTATCGATTCAATGCCGAGAAGTTTCGACAATTGTTCGCGAAAACATGTAAAAGCCGCGAATACTACCTGGAACGTATACGCGAGAGAGCTGAAAAATTATTGCAAAGAATGGGTAGCAGGACTAAATATTCATACGTTCGAGGACTTAATGAATCTAATTGTAACCGATCAATTGAAGCGTCGTGTGCCTATTGATATTAAAGAGCATTTTATTGATGAGTGGGGGGAATTTAAGATGCCGTTAGAACTAGCTCGTAAACTAGACAACTATGAAAACAATAGGGCAGGCTGGAAACGGTCTTCGTTCAAGCCTTATAGGAAATCGGAAGCCGTAGGGGAACATGTTGCAAGCACGAGCAAGACGATGCCGATAGTACCGGAAATTCAGGGGAAATCGAGCGGTAAGAAAACCGATGTTAGGGCAGCATACGAGAAGCCAGACAAGCGGAAATGCTACGGGTGTGGTGCCACAGACCACATGGTCCGTGAATGCCCGCAGCGCCGCGTGGCCGAAAAAATGAATCATGTGGCAGACAAAACAGCTACGGAATTGTTTTCACCGTACGTGTTCTTTGGAAAAATTAATAAAATTCCCGGGAGATTTTTGCGCGACTGTGGTGCCAGTTTCGATCTTGTCCATGAGAAATTTATTAGCGACGAGAATTTAACGGGAGAAAGCGTGTGGATTTTGCAACCGCTTGATGCCTCACCACGAAATCTCCCGGTGGCAGAAGTCACTATTGAAGGGCCATTCGGGAAAGTAGTAACTAAAGCCGCAGTTGTGCCTCGGGAATGCGACAGCGGATATTACTTATTAAGTAATAGAACAGCTGCTCTGTTGGAAGAAGTAAAGGCAGGATTTATTGAGCCACAATTAGTTGCAGCCGTAACGACGCGGGCAAAAGCCGCTGAAACGTCGCGGGTGACTCAAGAGTCGGGGCCGGCTGACCGACAGGCAGGCGAGTTTGACGCGGACGAGCAGGTAGAAAACCTTGAACAATTGAGGCAGGAGGGAGCCGTTAGTGAAAGGGACGCCAGTGCAAGTGTACTAACGCCCGAAGTGAATGAACTCATAAATGTTACCCAGACTGAGTTCGCAGCTTCACAACAAAGTGACCCGGAAATCAAAACATTATACGACGCGAATAAGCACAACGTACCGGAAGCAGGGCGAGAGTCGTATTTCGTGAAAAATAGTATTTTGTATCGGTCAAGACACAGCAAGCGCGGAGAAAAATTTAATATGTTAGTAGTTCCGACTAAATATCGGGCCGCCGTTCTCAAGGTGTGCCATGAAACCGCGAATGCACATTTAGGTTGCACTAAGAGCAAATCCAGCATGTCGCGATACTTTTATTGGCCTCGTTGTTTCCAGGATATGGAGACATATGTGAAAACTTGCGATGTGTGCCAAAAGGTTGGTAGGCCAAATGATCGAAAAAAAGCACCGTTAATGTTAGTACCGCCGATAACGGAAGTCTTCGGTAAAATAAATATTGATACTTGTGGACCTCTTCCCGAAAGTAAAGAAGGCAACAAGTTTATTTTGACAGCCATTTGTTTAGCGTCTAGGTATCCGGAGGCTATTCCAATTAAAGATTTGCAATCAACAACTATCATTAGTGCCTTGTTGACATTATTCAGTAGAATCGGGTTTCCTAAGGAATTACAAACAGACCAGGGCACGTGCTTTACAAGCGCATTGACAGGTGAATTTGCTAGGAAGTTTGGGATCAAACTGGTGAGAAGTTCGCCCTACCACCCGCAGTCAAATCCTATCGAACGCGTGCATAGAACGATGAATCGCTTAATCAAAGTGTTATGCTTGGAAGCAGGAACGGAGTGGGAGGACCAAATGCCCGCGATTTTATTTGCTTTGAGAACCACGGTGCACGAGAGCCTCGGATTCACTCCAGCTGAATTAGTGTATGGGAGGAACCTCAGAACTCCCATAACCTTATTATATGAACACCTTGCAGGCGAGGACGATGAGGAAGAAAATTCCGTCGTCGAATATGTGTTCAAGCTAATAAATAGGCTTCAGAAATCTCGCGAATTAGCTCACGAGAAGCTTGTTAACGAGCAGGAGAAAAGAAAAACGTGGTACGATCGGCGAGCCGTACACAGAGAATTCGCGCCGGGCGACCGGGTGCTGGTGTTGGCCCCGAATCGCACAAAAAAGTTATCTGTTCAATGGATAGGACCGGGAGAAGTAGTAGAGAAAAAATCGGACACGAACTACTCTGTCCGAATGCCTGGGAAAAAGGAAGAGCGTATCTACCACATTAACATGTTGAAAGCGTACGTGCAACGTACCGAATATCTGAATTATGTAGCAGATCGCAGCTCAAACTTTGAAGTTGAGGAAGACGAGCTGGATAAGTACGCTATTAACCTTGATAGTGTCGACTTCGATGCGGAAGCTATGCTCGAAGGAACAGAAGTCGAAGACGAGTTCCGCGACAAACTGCTCAAATTAATTGTAAAGTACAAGCATATATTTTCAGACAGACCAGGGTTGACGGATGTCGTCACCATGGACATTGAATTGACGGACGAGTCGAAAAAGATAAGAAGTGCGCCTTATCGAATGTCGCCGCGTCAATCAAAAATTTTGCAGGAAGAAATCGCGAAGATGTTACGGGATAACATAATCGAAATAGGCGACTCTGATTATGCTTCCCCTATGATTCTTGTAGAGGCGCCGGGACGAAAACCAAGACCGTGCGTAGATTATCGCAAGCTAAACCAAATTATAAAATCAGAATATTTTCCGTTGCCGAACATGGAGGAGAGGATAGAAGCAGTAGCGGCAGCTAAGATTATTACGACATTGGATTTAGCAAAATTTTATCATCAGATACCGCTCACTCCGAGAGCGCAAAGATATGCGGCTTTCTGTACAAGCTTTGGCACGTATAGGCCATTAAGATTGCCCTTCGGGCTAAAAAATGCACCTTTTCAGTGTAGTAGGATGATGGCAGCTTTATTAGCAGGATGTGCAGAATTTGCAGTCCCATACTTGGATGACATCGCCATTTATAGCGACACATGGCAAGAACACCTTAGACATTTAGAGCAGGTGTTTCTAATATTAGAGAAAGCGAAGTTGCATGTGCAGCCAAGCAAGTGTAAATACGCGCGTAAGAATGTGCAATACCTAGGCTACATGGTTGGTAGTGGCATGATGCGGCCGGTAGAGGCCAAAGTAAAAACTATTAAAGAGCACCCCGTACCTCAAACGAAAAAGCAAGTGCGTGCTTTTCTCGGATTAACGGGTTACTACAGGAAATTTATTCCCGATTATGCGGGTATATCAGCGCCATTAACGGACTTATTGCGAGGTCGCGAACGGCAAGGCAGGGTAACGTGGACGCCAGCATGCGAGATGGCATTCGAGAAACTGAGGAACGCTCTCTGTCACGAACCCGTCCTTCACGCGCCAGATTTTAATAAGGATTTTATAGTGCAGTGTGATGCGTCAAAAAGAGGTATTGGCATCATTTTGGCACAGTATAATGATAGAGGAGAAGAAAAACCGGTGTTATACTTAAGTCGTAAATTCACAGATTCGGAATTATTACGATGTACAACAGAACAGGAGTGCACAGCCATAATATGGGCATTGCAGAAATTAAAGTACTATTTGGATGGAAATGCAAAAATTAAAGTGGAAACAGACCACAACCCATTAGTATGGCTAAATAATTGTTCAAGTAAGAACCCGAGATTGATGCGTTGGTCATTAATGATCCAAGCATACAATTTAGAAATTATTCATAAAAGGGGTAAGGATCACGTAAATGCTGATGCCTTAAGCCGTATGTTTTACTGATACATGGAACCTGAACTGAACTGGGAATGCGGAGGGCTACACTGAACCGAATCACTTGATTGCATTGTATAAAATCAAGACAAGAGAAGAATCACTGTATATATGTAACAAATTGTTGAAAGTGTATTGTTTGTGTATTCTGTTTGTTTCATGTGTGTCTTATGTATGTGCAATTATGGGTACAAAGTGAAGCTCTGAAGACATTGTTGGTTCTGGGGGTATCAGGGAAAGTATCACATCATTTGATTGTGAATACTACGGATGTAATTGCAGCAGACTGTATGTAATTCAAGATTGTAGGAAATTGTATATATTAGAATGAAAGGAGGTACGTGAAGTAGGTTAGTTATTTATATTAGCTAGATTTTGATAAAAAAAAATATGTTGTAAATATAGAGTAGGTTAGAGAGATCAATAGAGTGTGAGCCCAATGGCCAGGTAAATGGTATAATCATATCCAGATCCACAAATCTAGTTGCGGGACGAATTTTTTATTGTGGTTATATCCTGCATAAAAAATTCAAAATAGGGTATGGAGAAGTATGTAACGTATTGTAGGACTACAGTTAGCAACCGCCACAAAGGGCGGCGGCAGAGGATTAGACGCCAGGGGCCAGGCAGGATGTGACACGCCGAGGTATTCTGGGAAATCCTAAGAGCTAGGGAAAGGGATGCCCAAAGTACGGGACAGCGCATTTTTGCCGCGTGCCGCGTGTCAAATTCTTGGAATCCAGGGAAATGGATGTCCAAAAATGCCTGGCAAAGCGGTCAGTGTGGGCCGTGTGCAAAACCCAGTGACGTTTCAGGTCACGTGGGTGGCAGCTATATAAGAACCAACGCAGAGCGCGGGGGTGGGGTTTGTTGAGCTGAGAGGGAACCCTCGTGCGAACGCACAAAAACTTGCGCCCAGGGCGGTGCGGAGCCGAGCTAGGCTCGTGCGGCAAACCATGTGTTGGGACGCCGTTGTGGACTATATCCACGGGTGACAAGAGGTCGCCGGAGCTGTCTGCTGTGTGCGGGAGGCTCGCTGAGGAGTGGCGCGGGCCACGAGTCAGTTATTCATTTTTAAGGATCGCTCCTGCGATCAGGAAAGTAAAGATCTACCAGAGCTGTAACTTAAAGTAGTACTGTACATATTGTGAATAAACCTGTACATATTTATCATTGAAGCTCGTGTCTGTGATTATTGTGTATTCCCACGACGTCACACCAGACTTAGACTCGACGTGTTCGCGTGAGCTCGGTTATCTGGAGTCGTGAAGTGAAACTTGGACGTACGTACTTTCAACATTCATGCCTGTTACGTATCCGCAGGAACTACAATGAAAAATATGGACGAAGCCTACGGTGCCTGTTACATGTCCGCAGGAACGGCAAAGAAGAATTTGCACTAAGCCTACGGTACATTGGCGAATTAATTTGTTATGCTTGGAACCGGCTCGGAGGCATGATGTGCCAAGTGATGTACGTCGTGTCATCGTTACGTGTGAACTAAACCTTTGGAGCGAAATTAACGCGACCGAAAACGAAACATCGGTACGAAAGGTTTGAGAAGCAGCTGATGACCTCCGGAGGTGAACGACAGAAGCCAACAATCCCGCAGCTGAAGAGTGGCGAAGAGGTCTGGAATGAAAGGTGACCACCCGCTTTTCCTTCAGGCTACCTTCCTTCACTGCTACATGGCGAACGGGAAGTAGCAATATTTGCTTCGTCAGGCGGAAGAGCAGACCATTTTTTTTCTCTTTGCCCTCCAGAGTAATCCTGTGAAGGCGGGAATTTATTTTACGTGGCTGTATACAATTGAGCCACTGCCTTACGGCTTAAGAAGATAGACGTTTGTCTTGCTAACTAAAATTTAACTTAATCTAATTATACAGTTAAAATGCATGTACTTTAGCATGCTTAACTCGCGGGTATATAAGAATTATTAACACAATACTGGAAAATATTTTCCTTTTTAATTGGTTAGATTTTGCTTTTCTTACATTCGCGAATCATTCATACTAGTTGAACATTATATACATAACCATTCATTGTACCCATTCACTCCCACTGCACTCCATTAAGGGGGCTCCACACATTCGTTATTCGGCGAACAGCGAACAACCGCTCGCCGAATCCCGAGTAGTGTGGATGAGTTGCTTGCTATCTGTCGAGTGACGAACAAACATTCGGGGTTCGCCCTACCCACCGCGTGCCGGTATTGTGAACACATCAAAGGGAGCGAACATTCGCCGAACACGTCAGCTGCTCGGGATTGGGTGAGCACTAGCTCGCTGCTCGGCGAATGCCGAATGTGTGGAGCCGTCTTTAAACATTTTCTGTTCGCCGAGGCAGTGACCTGACTCGGTGTCTGTGGCGCGCAGGCCCGTTGGGAGGCGTGGCAGGCGGGGCGCGGCGTTGAATTCCCCGCGCGTCCTTCGGCCGGTGACAAATCCCCTCCGCGTTCGGCTGCCTCCGCTTGCTCACACAAGGAAGCACTGTGTGTCTTGGGGCAGCGCGCGGAAGGTGAAGGGGACGTGTTTCACTTGTGTCTCGGGAGAGCAAATTGCGGACCCACAAATGTATGCGAAGACGAAGACGAAACGTATGCGATCGGAGAGCGTGTGCTCTCCCGAGACAGATCATTTACATTGGTGTGGAGTTTAAATCAGAAGTTTTCCCGCGGAATTGTGACGCTTCGCTGCGAGTGTCCAAGGTGAGGACGAGGCTCGGGGCTTCGGTCTTCGCGTTAACATAAAAAAATCTCAGAGTCAGTCCAACCCATAATTACCAACGCATTTTATGCGAATACTCATCTTAAAGATCATTTGTTATATGTATGTTCTTTATGTGGCAGGAAAGCCTCCATTTTCTTTCCACCTGTTTGATTAATTACGTTAACATCCATTGTAAAATTTTAAAAATTAAATTCCTGACGAACGTCGAAATAAAGCTTCGCGCCATGGAAGTCCAATCGGGTCGTTCGACAACTCCGCTCGGCCCGCTGGCCTGCTCGGCTACCTTCGTTTGCAGTCGTGGCTCCGCATTTTGCTCTCCCGACACACAAATACGTGTCCTTTCCGTAGATAGGACCGATGTGTGTCGCTGTTCGCTTCGCCTCTGGTGTTGCGCAGCGCCTTCGAGCCCAGCGCACTTGCAAACGCCGTTACCGAGAGCCTTTGGAGCTCCGGCATCAATTGGTTCCTACAACCAGAACTCCGAACACGTCGGAGTTTCTAAGGTATTCGTAGGGTAGAGGAAGGGAGGGAGGTGCGAGGGCGCCGCGAGGCGCATCGCAGATTTCCGAGCGAATCGGACGGAGGGTGGAAGAAGGCCCCGCCGCGAATGCCTCGCAAGCCTAGCTCAAATGGAGCGCACGCAAGCGGTGAATAGTCGGCGCTTGAGAGCGGGATGGTGCTCGGGGTACGCAGGAGTGGGCGTAGGAGAGTGATTCGGGGAGTTATCTGACAAGCTAGTGTTGAAAATCCTGACGCCGTCGGGTCTCGAACCTAGGACCTCCCGGTCAGGATTACCGCATTTCTTTTCTGGCTAACGTATTTGGCGTGGACGTGCCAGCGCAGGACGCTATCGAGCAACACACCATGATATTTGGCCGTCTTTTGCCAGCGCGCACACAACTTCATGGGGGTCGGCCCTTGTCGAGTAAAGTTGACAGCTAGGCACTTGTCGAGTTTGAGGACGAGCTTTTTATGGCTCAGCCACTCGGGAAGCTCGGCGAGGCAATCGTACCTGTAACTCACCGATAAGAGCAGACCTGACGGTCTGAACCTCGTCATGTAAAAAAGGAATCATTGAATTAAAATTGGGTGTTATGTTGCCCGGCGGCAAATTCCTGCGACCCTATGTTGCACCCATTTTGTTTCTTTTTAATATTTCCTCTTCACAGCAGCTCTGTGGAGGCGGGAGTTTATTTATCTAAAAAGACGATTACATTATTTTACTACTGCCTTGCGACTTTAATATTTAACGGAGGATTTTTTCTTAAATATACTAGCTACAACTAGCACCAATTCGCACTTGTTAGCACCAATTCGCATAACACGAACAAAATTTCCACGGTCCACGCAAGGAATTACAGTAATAAGGACATTTATATTACACGGATAACACGAATTTCTATAACACGAACTCCGATTATTTCGGTCCCTTGGAATTCGTGTTAACGAGTCTTTACTTCACTTAATTCTAGCTTAAATCTAAAACTACAAATTGCTGTAAGCTCTTTGGCCTATCTAATTTGAAGTATATTTTTATTTCTATTTTTTCCTGATAGCTAATTGTTCAAATATGTTCAAGTAGTAAGTAGTTATACTTTTTTACATGACATACCTAACCATTCACAGTGCCCACTGTGTTAACCGCGCCGCGCCTTTTACAGCACGCCGCACCCCTCTAGGGGTTGCGCGAGGGCTGGGGTGCAGCCAAGTGCAGGCCTGGGCGCGGGCGGCAGCGCTCGCTTGAAAGGACGGCACCGTTAGGTGGCCCGTCAGGGCCCGCCCCTGCAAGTGACGCACAGCGCGCTGGAGACAGCCATTATGGCAGTGCCGGCGCTAGGCACGGGCATACGGGGCGATCGCCCGGAGCCCCGCAAGGTAAGGGACAAAAGGGAAAATTTTAGTTTAAAAAAATTGAAAAAGAAATTAGAACTCGAGAAACTCGTTATCGTAATTTTATAAGTCGCGACACAGTCTGATATTTCATAAAATTTTCAATTAAATTTTTACCTTAAATAGTTCATTAGGTAGGACTCTATGAATCAAATGACGCCAACCTTAAAACAGGTTCCATTAAAATTCTTATTTATTATTTCATGTAATTAACAAATTATTTTATTAAACAGTAACTAAACAATATTTTTTAGTGTTTTAAGCTCATCGCAGAAATTTTATTGTTTGATCACTAAATACTTTTACTTAAAACTATTATTTAAAATATATTTCGGAAATGGTTTTCCAGCGTAAACGTAATTTTTTTATTTGTTGAAATAAATAAAATAGCGCATACAGTTTCTTTATACAACTTTCCCACTGGGGGGGGGGGGTTACTTTTCAGCATTGCTCGGGCTCACAATTGTCCAGCTCCGGCATTGTATTACGGTCAGTACAGACTACACGAAGAAACAAATTAAGTCTTCTTCAAAGAAATCCTATACAGGTGGGAGTTTACCCCCTGACAAAATACTAGTTTTGCGGCTTCAGTGACTACGAGGGTTCCTTTTTAATCATACGTAGTTGCTTAACTTGACTTAATTCAAGTTTAAATCATGTGACAAATTAAAATCAGAGATTTTTTATTTTAAATATGTAACTAATTATAACATTTTTCTCCTCTCAATACCATCGATTGATGGAAATATTAATTTTGATCAATTCAATTTTTGGCATTGACTCAAAATTCATTTTCCATTTACATTAGCATTCACTTGTAATCCATTCAGTACATTCACTCCCGCTGCACTCCATTTCAATTGCGTCTTTTTAAAATGTTATTCGAATACATAGATAGTTATTTTAACTTTACGAATGTAATTTTTATTACTAACTTACTCTAAACTTGCATACTATACATCGGGGAGGTGTCCCACTGTGGGTCCTCTAATCAGGTTTGGATTTATTTTTATTTTATTATTTTGGATTCTGGTTCTGTGGATTGGATTTTTTGAGTCTGAATTCGGTAAGTGCTGAGATTTGATGAATATTATGATAGAAGTTTGTAGTAAGGTATGTCTTTGTCGGCGTCGATGGTGTAAAGGTTAGCGTATGCCCATGTTTGTGGGTTCAAACCCGATCGAAGCAGTGGATTTTTTTCAAGGGCACATCAATCCTTTGTATGCCTTTCCATGTAAAAGACACTCAAGCCTAAATGAAGCCTCTGAGCTAAATTCAAATTGTTTCGTCGCCAAACTAATATCTTCTTTCTCCCCTGGATGGTGAAAGGAACGCAGCAAAATTTGCGTGATTAGGCGGAAGAGCAGGCCTCATGGTCTGAGTCTGTCCATGTAAAATAAGGCTTCAATTCAATATGTGATGTGATCCAATTATACAACGTTGAATTCCTTATGAAGCTGATTACTGGAAATGTCCCATAGGGCGTTAGTTATGGATCTCAGGAATTGATTTTGGATTATTTCGAGTTCGCGAATATTTGCATTGGCGGTTTTAATCCATACGAGATAGGCGTAAGAAATTGTGAGTCTTATTATGGTTTTGTATATTGCTGTGACACTATTGTATTGTGCTGAATTGTGTCTGTTTATTATCAACATTAATTGGCGAAGTCTAATTCGCCACAGTCAATGACTTGACCAGTGTCCTTGGCGCGCAGGTCCGTTGGGAGGAGTGGTGGGCGGGATGCAGCGTTGCGTCTCCCGCGCGTGCTCAGAGTATTATAAGAGAAGCGGCCCAGACAATTACGAGTACAAGCACGTGCTTCGGCCGACGACGAGAAATGGGGATAATCTAAACAAAGAGTTCGTACCGATCAGAGAAGTCGGCCGCTAGAAATCTCCTCCAAACAGTGGTTGAATTTCATTCAAGCTACTTAGTGTTAAGTACTTATAATTTCGGAGACGCATTTCATTTGCAATATACCTATACACTCACAAAAGTAAATCTTTCACTCGAAATAATTTACAGTTGTTTTTTTTATTTTACTTTAATAGTCTTTGCTTTTAGAAATCTAAATCAGAACATTTCATTGCAAAACATTGAATCTAAAATAGGAAAAGTTTTGCATATCCTGAATATTTTGAGACTTTTGGCGAATTAATGTAATGTCCTTATTTGCACATATTTCAACCTGTCTAAAAGAAATAACTTGTCTAAAGAAATTTTTATTTGCAGTAAGTGAGATCACTCGATGACCTAAGCCGCCTCGGTCTATCATTGTTCCGAGTTGTTTACGGGTTGGCCCCACTGCGCTGCCGGTGGCCGCCCGGCAGGATTACGTGGAGTTCGTTGAGAGGATGGTGAGGTCTGTGCGCCAGATGCCCAACCGACCCGCCCGCCCCCACCGTCCGGTCGCAACGACCACTCTGAGGACCTGCAGGAGCGTTTGGAACAACGCTGCTTCTCTGTCAGGCTTTTTTCACTCCCCCCCTCCTTCCCTCCAGTACAGGGAAGAATTTACTTTTTATAAATTGAATACATTGAGCTACTGCCTTACGGCTTAAGCAACTGGAGGGGGGGATTCATAATACAGTAAACTCGCCTTAGCACGAACTCGCATAACACGAATTTCGCAGTAACAGGAACAAAACTTGGGTCCCGGCAAGGGATTACGGTACGGCGGTTATTTATAATAATCGGATAACACCAACTCCGATAATTTCAGTCCATTGGAATTAGCGTAAACGAGGGTTCACTGTAACTTACTCTAATTGTACATTTAAAATATACGCACCTTGGCACACCTAAATTTAATATTTTTTCCCCTTAATACTAAGTAATTTTCTTCCTTTGTAAAGGTCTTGTTGATTTTCGCATTAGGCACGCAGAAGAGCCTATCGTAAGACTTAAGCTAGAATGAATTTAGTTTTAGTTAGTATGTCCCGTACAGATAAATAAACTCCGCATGGCTACTAAGAAGGAAAAAGGACTAACAAAGGGCTGAGTCGCAAGTCAATGCTCTGCACCACCAGTGTGCTGAGCGCTTCGCAGGCGGAATTCCTGTGGGAGGACGCCGCAGATTGCAACTCTTTATAGACTCAATAAAACAATGTAGGCTTTCACAGCCGGATTCACGACCGACCCGAATTACCTCACGGACTGGACGGCCGTGGTCTATTGGAAACTAGTCTAGACTGACGAGTCGCCTGCGAGCTGTCTGGAAACGCGCCATCCTCGTCCTCGACCACTACGCCACAGTTGTCTGCCGCTCTTGCAGACGAAACGTCTGGAAATATGATTTCCATTAGACCACGGCGGTCCAGCCCGGGAGACCATTCTAATTCTTTGTAGAATCGCTTGATCGCCCATTCGAATACGGCGGGTTCGGATGTCTTGCACCTGAGTCGTGATCAGGCAGTCTAAGGGCACGGACGTGTCCATCTCTGCTCCGCCAGGCGACCCTTCGCCACCAGTCACCGCCCGCGCGGCAAGTGTTTTTGTGGTCCCGGATGAGCTCCGCTCCCGTGGCCCGAGACCGGGCGGGTCATGCTCTCCCGCTAGCGACAGCAAACCGGAGGACAACGTCAGCATGTCGCGCTCCCCGCCGCTAGTGGTGCCCCCCTCCCCCGCTACCGTGGCAAGGAGATGACACCACAACCGCGCGGCGGAGCATCGTACTCTGACACTAAAAAGGAGGAGAATCCCGGAGCAGTGCCGTGGTGGCGCCGCACCCGGCTGTTGCTCAGCCCTCGAGTGTTTCCCGAGACTGCTGCAGCGAGGTGCTTCAAGCCTTCGCCCGAACGAAGGAGGCGGAGCTCCTCCAGTTTTGGAGGACGCTGTCGCAGCCAAACCACTCTCCTTCGGTTCGGGAAAGGGCGCGCGAAATTGAAGCGCGCACTCCGCCCCCGGCTCCCGCATCGACGCAGAAGCGGCAACGCGGCCCCGCCAGAGGCAACGCCTAGACCAAATGCTCTGCCCTGCGAGCGACTTATGAAGGGAACCGCCCCTCCCACTCAGCCAAATGACCCGGCCGCACTCGGGACCGAAGGTGCGGGCTCGCACTCGCCTCCGGAAAAGTCATCGCGCACGCTGGGCTTTGTGCCGCCTCTCAGTGCCGACGCAGCACCCGCCAGCGGCCATGAGGCACAGCACGACCCCAACAGCTCTAAAACCCCGCTCGAGGACTCCCCGCGAGGAGGGGAAAGAAGAAAAGCCTAGCCGCCCGGGAAGCAGACGCCTGCAGGGCGACAGCCGTCACCGCAGCGGAGGCGGCGGCGAACGGGAGCTCTGGCAGGGGAGGTAAGGTGCCCACGGGCCTCGAAGCACGTCCGCCTCCCATTCCAATCCCCGAAACAGATCCTCCTCTCGGCGAGCAATCGGCTGCCTGGCAGTCCGACTCCGCGCGCCAGCGCGTCCAGCCCCGCTCTGCGAATGGTGAGGCTGGCGCCTCCGCGGAGGCCCCGCCCGTGGAACCTGAACCTGAACCTAGACAAGTGCGTAGCCGTCAACTTCACCCGACAGAGGGCCGACCCCGATGAAGTCGTGAGCTTAGCCGGAGCGCACCTACCCTGGCAAAAGACGGCGAAGTATCTCGGTGTGATGCTCGATAGTGGTCTCCGCTGGCACGCTCACGCAAGATACCTTAGCCAGAAAATAACTGCCCGAACCACTCTCCTACGCCCGCTTCTACGAGCCCCCGAACTCCATCCTGCCCTCAAACGCCGCTTATTCACCGCTTGCATACGGTCCATTTGGACGTACGCCTGCGAGGTATTCGCGGCGGCACCTCCCTCCACCCTCCGACCGATTCGCTCGGCGGAAAATCGTGCAGCGCGTCTCGCGGCGCTCCCGCACCTCCCCCCAACCCCACCCAACAGATACCCTAGAAACACCGACGTGTTCGGAGTTCTGGGTGTAAGAAACCAATTCTTGCCGGAGCTTCGAAAGCGCTCGGCTACGGCGCTTGCAAAGGCGCTGGGGTAGAGGCGCCGCGCATCCTACGCGACACCGGCCGAGAGGCGAACAGCGATACACATCGGTCCTATCTACGGAAAGGACCGAAACACGTCGCCTTCACCTTCCGTGCGCTGCCTCACGACACGCTTGCTACCTTGTGCGAGCAAGCGGAGGTAGCCGAACGCGGAGGGGAAGACTCGCCATCGGCCGAGGCACGCGAGGGCAACGCGACGACGCGCCCCTTCTGCCGCATCTCCCAATGGGCCTCAGCGCCACGGACACTTTGAGCCAAGTCAGTGCCGTGGCGAACAGAAGAACAGAAGTCAGTGCAGTGCTATGGGAATGAATGGTTATGTATATAATGAATGAATGGATATGTATATAATGAATGAATGAATGATACGTGAATGAAAAATAAATTAGAAAAAGAACCACATCGAAAACCATACAAAAACATTTAGAATTAAGAAAAAAATAACAATAACATTTTTCGTGTAAATTAAGTATGCCAAAGTGCTACACAGCACTATCATTCCTGAGGCAAGCCGCCCCAGCCTGACCCAGCGTGCTAACTTGTAGCACCGCTCCCGGCATCTGCTGTGGACACCCTCGCAACCTGCGGTCACCCCCTCACCAGTAGCGTAGCGTGATCGTTTTTCCTGGGTAGGCTCCAAAGCAGATTAACGTACTAATTAACACTCTCCTGCCGCCATTCACGAAGAGATGTTAATCGCTCGTTTACCCGAAGGATACTAGAAGAATGGTCAGCGAAGTTTGCTATGTTATTATAACTTTAAGGAGAAAAAATAGTTCTTTAGAAATTTGTGCCAATACAATAAACGAAAACAATGCTATTACTTATTACGGCGTATTTGCAACAGGAATATGACAAACTTAGCACAATGTGACAAAAATGAGTTAAATAACATTTTTACATTAATTCCAGAAATTTTGAAAATTCGAAAATCTATGGCTTTAAATATATGCAGAACTAAAATACTCACCTTAAATTTTCTTGTAGGTCAGCTCGATTTTCCTATCTTTCTTTGAAGCAAAGACATCAATGACTCTATCAGACGTTTAGAATTTATTTTAAGGCTCGCTTTTTCGATGGCAAGTGTGGAAAGATTGGACAGTCTTTTGTTACTCATTGAATTTCTGAAGTAAGTCTTCACCCGTTTTAGAGTGCTCATACTTCTTTCACACGAAGCTGTAGTTGCTGAGATACATAAACAAATGTTTAGCTGGCAATCGTTTATCCTGGCTTCCATAAATGAATATTAGTTCTCCTTTTAATTTCTCTGTATCAAAGCACGGAAAAACAGCACATAATGCATCGATCTTGCCTTCCGGAAAATGTGATTCTTGGTTATAATGTTCAAATTTAGCTTCATCCACGAGTTCAAAAAATTCTATATTCCCGAAATCCTTAAATCGTGATTCGAAGTTCACGATTACAGTGTCCAATACTTCATATGACACTCTTTTCAGTTGATTACAAACATTTTCATTAAATTTATTTTGAATTTCATTTTCTGTCAAATGGTGCTTTAACATGGCTTTTGATTCCAGGAGGCACTCATTCACTATATCTTCATTTCGCAAGTTTTTCAATTATGTCAAAAAGTTTTTAATTTCTTTATTGCAGAAGTTGATATCTGAAGTTTTATTTTGCAGGATGTTAAACAGTACATCAGTAAAAACAAATATTCTGTTATACAAATTAAATAGGAATAAAAAAGGAATTGCACAGAATATTAACAGCCTTCAGCCTGTTGGATTGGATGGAAAAAAGTCGAGCATCCCATCGATCATTTTCCACAACATCGTTTAGAGCCAGACGTATTTGTTCATAATGGATAAGAATAGTAACTACACTTCTTGAATGATAGTTCCATCTAGTTTCGCTTGGACTACGCAATTTGAAATCACGCTCTATCAACAATTCACTCCGTTTGCTAGAGCGACTAAAGAAGCTGTTAAAGCCTGTAAGTCTGGCAACAAAAAGCTTCACTTGGGTTATTTTACAACAATGGAGGAATACTAAATTTAATCTATGCGCATAACAATGAATGAACATCGCTCGCGGAAAATGTTATTTTATAATAACATTAACTCCACTGTTTTTCCTGCCATCACACTACACCCATCATAAGTTTGACATATCAATTTTTCCTTAGAAATCTTCCATGTATCCAACACCTTTAAGAGCACTTGAGCCACACTCTCAGCAGTTTTGGGAGAACCAATGTCGTAAAAGCCTACGAATCTTTCCTCTATGTCTCCAGATAAACTACTCGCATATCTCAAAATTACACTAAGTTGAGATTTTGTTATGTCTAATGTCTCGTCAGCTTGTACAGAAACAAATGGGCTATTACTAATTTCATGAAAAATTTGTTCATTTATTACTTCCGTAACACAACTCATTAGATAATTTTGTATGTCTGGCAAAGTACCTTTAAACACACTGCTATGAATGAGATGATCTTTTAAATGAGGTTCTTGATCAGATAAAAAGTCGAGCATTTCTAGATAGTTTCCTTTATTCTGAGAACTTTCTGATTCATCATGTCCTCGAAAACTTAACTCTTGTTTCGCCAAAAAACATACTGTTGAAATTAAGCGTTTCAGAATTAATCTATTTTGATCCACTTTCTCATTATGCTTTAATAGCAGCAATGCGTGCAGCTTCCGATAAAGCATAGTCAATTCGTGATGTGCCAAATTCATTAAATTTTACTGTAGCCGTTATATGTTTCATTGAACACTCGTGCTTTTTAGCCTTTGCCAAGAAATTTTTTAAACTTTCGTCCCCTATTACTGCATCACACGACTCGTTTTCATTTCTTGAAAATAAGAGGCAATGAAAGCAATAGAGTCTATTTCTTTTAACACTACCAGTCAACCACAGCTTCGTGTCATACCACTGTTTATGAAAATGGCGAGTATTTTTCCCATCTGCCTTTCTTAAAGAAAGATTTGGTGTAGGTCGTTTTGTCTTAACTTCTAGTTTCTCCTCATAACTTACATTATTGAATGTTGGAGATTGTAACAAAGTATTTATGATATTGTCGTCTGGTAAATCCATATTTCCTATAGTAAATAATAACACTTGTATTATTCATCAGGTACTGATATGAACTAAACGCGATGAACTAAAATTAATTTCTCACCTGCGAAATACGAAGCAGTGAAATCTTCTTAAATTCTTGATGTGGCTCGTTTCACTATAACATGTAAGGTCGTCTCACAATAATATATATTGAGTACAATATTTCAGTGTGTTCGTCCGCACTGCAAGAACTCAACTGAGGTCTTATTCTCTGACCGTGCTTGCACACCCAGGGGTGCGGGGGTGGCGAGCGGTTTACCCGCACATCTGGACACCATTACCAGCGCACCCGGGCGAAGGGCGAACGGCGAGGGGAGCCCGGCGACCTCGCCTTACCGCACTTAGGGCCCGGACAGTGGTCCCCATTCGTGTTGAAAAAACATTTTATTTCACTATCCGCAAACATTTATCCAACGTCCACAAAAATAATTCAAAAATGATAGAACCAAATGGTTGGGAAACAGGTTTATTATAATTACCAATTGATTTATTTCGCTGTTTTTTGCCCCCGTCACTTTCAAGAGTCGTTAAAACATTTTAAATTGTATTATTAATAATATAGTATTTATTTTTGTGTATAAGGAAAATACTAAGAATCAATTTGCCTCACCATCTACAAGGTTTTTCTCTTCAAAAATGTAAATTAAACGAATTGCGTGTGAACCATACCGATTGTCATAAATCGTACCGCAAGCGCCCACTGTCTGTGTCATGGCGTGAGAGGGCCCGCCACTGCCCACGACTGATCCGAGGATTGCCGAAAGCTCCCTAGGCGGGCCTTCGGAGGAACCATGCTGCCCGTGTGGAACAGAATATCTGCGACTGCGTGCGCACGTTCTGCGCATGCGTTGAAGGCTCCGAACGGCCACAGCCTTCGTTCTCTCTCGCGTACGTTCGCAATTGAGCGGGAAGTACAAGATCGTACAAACGTACAAACGTACGAAGCCAGACGAGTCATGTGATTGTTCTTTCGAAAATTATCAATAAAAACATTATACATTTTGTTTGTTTTTTTAAATGAAATGCATTCTTTGCTTTTCATAAAATATTTGGGTAGGCTCCGCCTTGCAGCCTTAATGGAAGCTACGCCACTGCCCCTCACGGATCAGCAAAAGTGCCTCCGCCCCGCAATTCGGCCCAAACTCGAATGCCAACGGTTTACTCCACTGGCGTCTATCGCGAGGAGTCATCTGACAGACCTCCCACGCTGAAGACCCGCGGACCGCGTCACCTCATTACTGAGTTTTGGGCCGGTCGCAAAATGGGGCCTGCCACCATCTGTCCTCACGCATCATTCTGCGCTAACTGACCCCCAGATGTTCCCAGACACCCCCCCCCAGACACCACCCCCCGGCGGCCTGCACCCTCGACGCGACAGCTCTGGTTGCCCCGACAGCCCGACGCCAGGACCACCCCCTCCCACCCGCCGGCCCGCGCCTTGTGCGGTCCGATGACTACTCAAATCCTACGACGCTACAACACCCAGATGCACCTCCATAAAGTTAGAATCGCAAAGTTTTCAAAAATTATTGAAACTAGGCTCAAAATTTGTCGCTTTTTTGTCGCGAATTTGTTACGCAAAAAAAAAAAAATTGTAGCTCTTCATTTGACCCTGGTATTAAGATTCGGCTAACTTGATATCAACTTAGCATCGCAAACGCAAGAAAACCAACTAATTACAGACATAAATAAAAAATAACAACCTAGGAATTTGTCGCTCCAGACTTTACAAAAATCAAATTTTGTCGCTCTTCAAATATTACCAGAAATGCAATTTTTTCGCAAACACGTGGCGAAAGTCGTGTCAAGTTAGCATCGCGACATAAAAGCGACAAATTCTTATGGTGTTATTTTTTATTTATGTCTGTAATTTGTTGGTTTTCTTGCGTTTGCGATGCTAACTTGACACGACTTTCGTCACGTGTTTGCGAAAAAATTGCATTTCTGGTAATATTTGAAGAGCGACAAAATTAGTTTTTTGTAAAGTCTGGACCGACAAAAAAGCGACAAATTCCTATGGTGTTATTTTTATTTATGTCTGTAATTAGTTGGTTTTCTTGCGTTTGCGATGATAAGTTGATATCACGTTAGCCGAATCTTAATACCAGGGTCAAATGAAGAGCGACAAATTTTTTTTTCCGTAACAAATTAGCGACAAATTTTGAGCCCAGTTTCAATAATATTTGAAAACTTTGCGATTCTAACTTTACGGAGGTCCCAGATGCGGTAAAAGAGCACGCCGAAGAAATAGGGGACGCCACTACTAATCTGGCCACAATCGGTCGTCTCACAACCCGAAAGGGCAAAGTTGGCTACTAGGTATTGACTCCTTCCCAACTGCGTATCGGGAAGCCGAGAAATACGCAAGACGGCATGAAATCTTTATTTGGGCACTCACCCCCACATCCCCTGAGTGAACGTACACATCGCGTGCACTTTAAACAAGTTTCGCGCGACATCGCTGGTGACGAGGTGCGCGAGGACCTCGCAGGGCTCCGCTCGTTGGGCGTTCACCAACATGTAGGCCGCGAACACTCCGAAACCGCTGGAACTTCGGAGAGCAGTGATGCCGCAGGTGGCGAAGCCACCGAAACTAGCTCCGTGCGCACGGGCACTTTTCGCGTCACCCTTCGCGCGGGCGAGTCTCGCAAAGCTTTCGGCATCAGAGCCATTGCCTCCTGCGAGGAAAAAGTCGATCCTGAGAAATGTAAGCGCCCCCGTTTCTGCGAGAGATGTTCTAGATGGAGACATTCTCACAAAAATTGCGAATATCCCGTGAGACGCAAGATCTGTACAGGAGAGAGCACCCGCCAGAAGTCCGGCACGAAGGACTGCCCCATACACGTGTAGCGTCATAGACTTGACTCCCTGCTCCTGAGTTGCAAGGTATGGGGATGAGGGAGCCAAATATACGCTCCCGAACAAAGGCCACCCCTCACGGAAATCCCAGAGGGTAGGGGGCTGGTTCGTAGACGCCGGGCACAAAATGCAGCGTCGGTGGCACTCGCTTCAAGACGAGTGCGTGGGGGGCAGATGACGTAGGAGGTCATGTGACTCGGGCTTATATTGAGGTGCGTCGCAGGACCCTTCGGGGGTAATGATTCTGGTTTCCTCGCGGCAAACACCGCAAAACTTGTACGGCCAAGTCTGGCGCAGAAGTGCTGAAGGCACGAGTAGGTGTTCGAGGTTCGGACACGTTGAAGTACGCCTTATCCTTCAGGGCAGATGGTCTGCCGAGGCACACGAGGTGCCCAGTTGCGAATCGGCCGAGTTGGCTACTCGCAGGCGCGGCCGCAAGGCGCGTGTTGGGAGACGGGGGCTGCGGCAGGTAGCTCCGACAAACGCCTTGGAGTGAGGTTTTAGTTACTATAAATAATTTATTGTAAATAAATTGTAAATACCCACTCGTGTCTGTTTCTTTGTGGCGTAGATCCCTACCCACAACGTTACACACGGTACTTCGGCCCGCCCGAAATGCTGCAATTGCCGCGGGCAGCACAGCTCATCTTACACAAAATGCGGAAGATACACACCGTTGCAGCGCTCTTTGAGCACTCAACAGCAACTTACCGAGAGGCCCGCACGCCCCCCCCTCTGCGCCGCGAAATAAAGCTGCGCAAGAGACGCGGTCACACCTCCCAACTGGGCGCACTCTCCGAAAGCCAGATTCGGGGAATGATCCAACTTCTGATCTTACTTCAGCCCAATAATGAGGCAGAATAATCTAAATCCTCAGTCTCACTGCGAAACACTTCCGCGAATATGCACATGGAATGCTCAAACTGCGTGCGAGAAGACCCAGGAAATATAGAACTTTGCCATCGGGCGACGACTCCACATTTTAGCGCTGTAGGAAACGTGGTTTCCATGGCACTGCTCATATTCACGAATACGCAGTGTATTGCCGAGACCGCGCGTTCAAACGGGGGGGGGGGGCGATGTTGCGCTCCTGGTCCGGTGTGACATTCCCCAGCTCGAAGTAACGACCCCACCTGGCGCCTTGAGTTCTCTAGAGGCGGTCGTGAGAATTTGAACGGTTGGCGGCCGACTTACAGTCCACGTTCGTCTACTGCACGTATCAGCAACTCGACACTGCCTGTTTCAACGCGATACTCGCGTTACATACTAAAGCCCTCATTGTAGGGAACTTCAATGCAAGGAACAGACAGTGGGCGTGCCTCGGTGCAAACCGAAACGGCCCCAGTTTAGCCAACTACATTGCGACGAGACGTGGCGTATACGTATGCGCCCCGAAAGAAACCTCGAACTACCCGACTATTGGAAATCCGGAAATTACCAACCTTGCGATCGCGAAAGGAATCAATTGTGCAGCCTCGCTTTCAATCTTCTATCTGGTGTCCGATCACAGGCCGCTAACATCCGTGGTTTTGTCTTTCGCCGCAGCACGCCAAAATAAATTCAAAATATCCCACAATACCAACTGGGCCGGTTTCACAGCTCACGTAAGCACTACGTTGGAGCAAAAACCGCTAATCCCCAGTTAAACCGCCAACCCCCCACACACACACACACACAAGATACCCTAGAAACACCGAGGTGTTCGGAGTTCTGGGAGTAAAAAAAACTATCTTTGTCGGAGCTTCAAAGGTGCTCAGCAACGGCGCTGGGTCCGAAGGCGCCGCGGATCCTGCGCGATACCGGCCGAAAAGCGAACAGCGACATACATCGGTCCTATTTACGGAAATGACCTAAACACATCGCCTTCACCTCCCGCGTGCTGTCCGACGACAAGCTTGCTACCTTGTGTGAGCAAGCGAGGGCAGCCGAACGCAGGGGAAGACTCGCCATCGGCCGAGGGACGCGCTGCTGGGTACGCGACGCCACGCCCCACGCCTCCCAATGGGCCTCAGCGCCACGGACACTGAGTCAAGTCAGTGAAATCAGGACAAGTAGCGTGAGAAGGAATGACTAATCATTATATTGTAAAAGTTAACATCCCTGAAAGGCAGAAATGCCGAACAGGTGGAAATAAATTTAAAAAAAAGTCAGTGAAAAAATGAATGAAAAAATAAAAGAAAATTAATCGAGAAAGAGCAAAGCAAAACATTACTTAGGATTCAGAAAAAATAACTAAAATTTTGTGTAAGTTAGGTATGCCAAAGTGCTACGTAATAACTAACAAATTAGATTTAAGCTAAAATTAAGTTATAGTTAATGTTAGCTAATTATTAATCCTTCCCTTTCAGCTGCTTAAGCCGCAAGACAGCAATTTAATTGTAAATCACTTACTGTTAGTAAATAAATTCCCTCCTCCTCAGGCATAATCTGGAGGGGAAACATGGGGGGGAAAAGAAGAAAAAAGCTGTACGCTTGCGATGTTACCTGACCGCCGCACCGAGAACTGCAGTAGTACAGTACCTCAACATGCGCGAAGAGCGCGGGCCGCCTCCGCAACGATAAAACAGAACCTAGTAGATCTGATGTTAAAATTACAAACCGGCGTTAAAAAATTAGATTATTTCGTGCCAACGGCATGGCCATTAGTCCCGTACGTGTAGTGCATGGTTTTGCACGGAAGACAATCTGAACCGGTGCCGACCTACACGTCGGCTTACGCGGTTTTACCCATCCAGGTATCTCCCATCAGCGGGCCACCGCCTCAGCCGGGACAAGCTCTATGCTCCCGACATGTGTGGTGGTGTAGGAGGACAGAACGAGGTAAGATCGCGTGCGATCCGTGGCCCGTTTGTTAGGGAACAGCTCCGGCATTATCCTGGTGTTGATTGGAGAAACCACGGATACTACCGATCGAATTAGCTGGCCACTATAATTCTCCTTCAAATTGAAATGAAAAAATGTCAAGAATCACGAAAAAGATAACTATGAACAAAGTACTACGTAAAACAAATTTGGATCAAAACTGGCAGGCTAAGAGCATTTATCGCTAGATTCGAACGTTTAGATTTTTAGCTAGCAGTAAGTTTGTTTTACGTCCGTCGAAGTATACTATGAATAAAGTAAGAATGTGGTTGACAGATCGTCGCCACGTGGTAACGTGGCCTTGGAGACTGTAAGAAGACACGTCAACTCCCGAGTTGGAGGCATGGACGGGGGAATATAAGAAAAACGTCGGCAGATAATTACCCAAACTAATATTCAGCGACATCACGCGCTGAATTAAGAACTTATCTCGGCGTTTTCGGCCAATAACGACGCGCGTAGACGTACTTAAACGAGTTACACTTTAGTGTGTGTACGTAAGTGTCGATGGTGTTGAGCTTGGTGGCCACAGGCCATCAAGGTTCTCCTATTGACAACGTGGTGTTGCCGAAGATCAGTTTGGCAGATTAGCTGTCGACGCTTTACATGCATACCCCATAACACCAGAGTTGAGTCTCGTTACAGTTGTCATAGCCATAACCTAACCATCAACGAACCAGGGGGGTCGGCATTTGAACAACGTTGTCCCCATAACCAACCGAACAAATGCTTGAATGCTTGAAATAGCTTGAATATCGCAACCTATCGTGATTCGTGACTAGGAAATGTGAATTGTTACTTTTGTTACTAATGAAAATGCGAATGGGGTCGTGGTAGATACATCATAAAATGATAAGAACGCATTCAACGCGGCAACACTGTCCCTCTCCACACCAACTGCCAACCACATTTTTATTTTATTCGGACCTTACATGCCCTCCTAGTTATACTTCGATTTTTAATGACCCCTCAAGGTCAAGTTACGCTATGTTGCCACACACTCACATGGTAAGCACATGGTTGCGGTCACCAGCCCCGTTGAGAAGGACGTTCACGAATGTTAACACTAGAGACGTTTAAGTTCTCTGTTGGAGACTGCCTTCCCCCTCCCTTCTTCGCACTTGACCTTGAGGTGCCACTAAAAATAAATCTAGATCCTCTATCTCCATCCCATATCGTCCCCAAGGGTCCAGCTTTTACAGTTAACGAAGAAATTTATGAGGCTGATACGCCATTCTTGTCCTAATTAAACGATGGTTCAACCTTCTTTGTGCTTTACGTTTACGAGGCACGAGATACCATAGACAGTGGTTTCCTAGTGAGCAATGGCGACAGCTTTTCCAAAGACTTAAGGCTTCCACAGACCGGCGCGGTAGATCCGCAGTGGGTGCGGCGCGGAAAGTTCGGGCTATGGGTCTTTCCACGTAAGAAAAGACCCTAAAAATTCAAGATGGCGGAGTTTCGGCACTGCCACCCTCATCGAAATAAAACACGAAAGCGCCGACGTGACTTGTTTAAATGTACGTTGTGGCCTTCAAAAATCCAGATATGCTGAAATGATTTGTTAATATTGTTTTACGACTTATAAATCGCAACAGGCATATGGTAAAATAATTTAATTTATATATGAAATTTGTTTTTATTAATTAATTATAATATTAAATATAATACTTTTAATTAAATTACTTATAAATTTAAAACTATTTGAACTCTCAACATTAATAAAATTTTATTGAAACTGAAGAATAAATGAAATAGTTATATGTTATTTTATTATACAATAGGAAAAAAAGGTATAAACAGGGGATTTATAGAATAGAGATGAAATGAAATACAAGACTCAAAATAATTTTAATTTTCCAACAGTACACAATGAAGTGAAATAAAACTATTCTTTACTGAACTAGAAATATTTGTATAATAATAGTTTTATGCATGTAATATTGACACATGACCACGATCAAAGCATATCTAAGGAATGAACAAATCTACTGTATGAAAATGACAATGTTTGAAATTTCATGAAAATTGAATTGATCAGATATATGATTTGATATAATGTGAAGGTTCAGTAAAGAATAAACTGATGCACCATGGGTGGTCAATTTTAATGACAAATTGCAAGGAGCAGTCATTAAAATTTCTTGAACACCGATGCTCCACAGCAATTTATTTTCACAAAAATTATTGAATTTTTACAACAATTTTAAAGCCTAATGCCCCTGGGCTTACAAACATTACATAACATCCTGGCATTTACCTTAAGCGATTAGGGAAAACTAGGGAAAACAAATCAGTATGCTACCATATATATAAAAAAACTGAATAAGAAAGTGAATTAATCCTCAATTGCATTGTAAAAATATTATCATTAAAAATCAACATTAAGAAATTTGGCTGACTTTACAAATTAATAAACT